>VZTE01004150.1:2545669-2603387 GCA_013397775.1 Eulacestoma nigropectus
CCCGGCCGGCAGAGCGGGGCTCCCCGTGGGGTGGTCCTTCCCAGGTAGCGCGGGGTGCCGGTGATGACCGTGCCCCCCATCCGTCTGTGCCCCGTGCCCAGTGGGAATTCACACCAGTCGAGCCCTCATACAGGGAGATGGGTTCCTGTCCCCAAGTGCCAATGGCCTGAACTGCGGCTTTGGTAGCTCTGCCGAGGACACATCCCGTTCAAAGCCTCACCGGTTCCCCGGCCGTGACCTCACCGCAGGGGCAGCTCTGCTTTCCGTGCCGCCCTGGCCGCCCCGCACTGCCCGGCCCTCGGCACAGCCCCCGCTCCTCCCGGCCCTGCTCCCGCTGCTCCCTTTGGCCACTGAGTTCTCAACACGCTTTGTTTTCCTTACCTGCCTCCGATGGCCTTGATGGCAGCCAGCGGGGAAGGGGTAGTGGCGCCTGGGGAATAGCAAGACACCAGGCAGAGACACACACGGTAGAGTAGAAACGTAATTAAACAGTGGGAAAGAGGTGCTTGCGTTTTCCCTGTTAAGGTTTGCAGTATACTGAGATGTGGGAAGGTCAATTACCCTCTCTGCAGGATGCCCCAGAAGGTATTTGTGTTTCATACCTCAATTAACTCATGCAGAGATTGCTTTACCGGGCAAGCAATAGATTCTGCTCCCTTTTCCTCCTCAGCTTGACTAAGTTTTCTGGAAACAAAATTTCTGTTACTGTTTTTATGTCCAGCACTGAGGTTTTGGATGGAAAAATGCACAAGTGTATGTAATGGAGTAGCTTGTACAGATAGGAGCAAAGTCTGAAGTGCAAGAACTGTGTCCTGAGTGTCTTTTTGAGCCAACACTGATCTCACGTGCTTTTGTCTCCGTAGGCTTTCACATTTTGGAGGTGTTCAGATGGTTTATGTTTGCTCCATGCGTGGACATGGTCCAGCCCAGCAGCTATGTAACACTGTTATCTAAAATAAAAATATTAGGGACAGGTGTCCTGAAGAACTTATATATGCTCTTGATTCGCTTGTAGCAGCATGTCCCGGCAAGGTCAAAGACTGAGTGTGCTAAGTTAACCTGCTGCAACTTACTTTCCTGTTTTCACCAGGAGATAAGCAGTTGCCTGAAGGCACAGCATTATGGTGAGACATGCTGTCATAAGATCAATGGCATTACCGAGCTGTCTTCAGTGTAAGGTTGGCAACCTTGCCAGGCTTTTATGTAGGTCATTTCTCTGTTTCTATGTCATTGTATGCTTGGAGCTTACAAGACAAACACAAAAACTGGTACAATTTTTTATGTCTACCCTTTTCTGACCCATGCACACAATGTAGATTAGCTTGCAAGCAAAAATTTCAGTGCTCGCAAATTGTAAAACTGCAGGTACTCTGTGTTTACTGTCTTTACAGTCCCAAAGCTCTCTAAAGAGGGTCACAAATCCACATGAGGTTCCTAAGCACAGCAAACTGCATTTGGGTCATTGGTTAGCTGAAAAGTCACGTAGAGGCAAACAGCTTACTCTTGTCTCCATGCTGGGGAAATACCATGTGATGTGTTTATTCCAGGCTCCATATGGGATAAATAGCAAACACTGATACAGATCTGCTCAGCTTGTAGAAGTTGAGAAGATGTGCCGCAAGGGGAGATCTATGCTGGGATGGCAGGAAATGGTTACAACCCTTGCTAGGAAAGAGTTATTGCTTTATCGGGAATCCACTGAGTAATCCATCATCACTGTGCTGCAGTAGCCTACAAACTCCTTTGGACTTTTGCCTGCTGGTCAGGCTGGCCTTTGCATGGGAACAAGTGAAATTGTCCTGTCCTTGCTGTAGATAACCCACCTGCAGCCAGCGGGACTCAGCATGGCTCTCACGGTGAGCATGGAAATGCTTGCCTACAGGTTGGCTCTTTTCCATAGCTGTGTCAGTCTTTTATACTTTAGCAGGGACCAAAGTACGATCATTTTAGAGAATCTTTTGCAAAGCAGTGCATGATTGCCTTTTCTGTACTTGGGATTTGATTTACAGAAAGAGACAAGTGTTCCAGAGCTTTGTTAGAAGTCAGTGTCTGTGCAACATTCAGGTGATAGAAGCTTGGGAGACTTTGTATCGGTTTCAAAACTTCTAAGAAAAGAAAGAGGTATTTTCTAGCCAGCAGCATGCCTAGAGGCCTGGAGGCTGTGCTAGACTTTATGTAGCACTAGTAAACATATGAAAATGTGAGGTCTTGTGACTGGAGCCAAGGACAGCAACCTTCTGAAAGTCTCCGAAGTCAAAAGCATTTCTAATGTGCTAAACTGTCAGTGACTTCAAAGGTGATATGTTGCCTGCCACCATACCAGAAAACAAACCTTTCAGGGAGGTAATGTGCTCCCTTTCTCCACCAGCAGCACAGTGTTTATGCACTTATGTGGGTCCTGTGTTACACATTCTCTCTTGCCCTGCTGTCCCTACCCGCTGTGGTTTGCCTCAGCTGTGGAAACAGGAACTGCTGAGTCAGCACGCTGATGAAACTCAACACTGCTTTCACACTTCTTTGGGGAGACTGCCACAGCAAGGGGGTTGGCAGCAACTTATATCCTGGAGATAAAAAAAGAGTACTTAAACTGTCTTACAATTGCCTGAAACAATAATCTGATTTTTAAAAAACTCTCAAACTGAAGGAGTTTGCAGGACCCAAGCACTGGCGGTAGATGAATGATCACACCTGGCAGACGCAAGCTTATAATCAAGTGCTTGGAGTTCAGTGAGTGTCATTTTTCTGTTCTCTCTCTTGATCAGCTCAACTACATTTTACAAAGCCAAGATACAACTGGCTGAAGAGACAGAATAAGGACATCGAGTTCAGCTCAGCTGTCTGTGACGATGCAGAGCAGCAGCCTGTCGTGATTACAGACTCATGCAGAGGTGAAACCGCTCCCTTGGAGCTGGTACAAGATAAGGGACTTTAAAAATTCAAGTAACCCTCTCAGAAGGGTCAGGTCTCCTGAAGAGCACAAGTGCCAAAGAGGAAAGAGATTTGAGAGTGACTGCATCTCTGAGAGGAACATATCCATGGCACAGTAGAGAGTAGCTAAGGTCAGCTAAATGGATGGGAAGAAGAAAGTTAACTGCTAAATGGTTTGAAAATTGGAAAGAGAATCAAACTGAAGAAGATGGAGACGTTCCAGGAAGCTATTCTATTAAGGACATAAATAGGCTGCTCTCAACAAGCTCAAAGTGAGTAAAAACAGCTTTAGTACCAAGAAGATGGCAGTGAAAAGAGGGACAAGTTAACTGCTCTGGGTACTATCACTGTAAAAGCAACACCTTCCCACCCAGATGCCCCTAGTCTGCCTTAATTTAAATGAGGTCTGCTTACTTCAGCACCATGGTGTTTGCACATCATTATTTTTTACACTTATTAGAGAAATTTAACAATGGGTGTGTGACACCTGTTTCTTACTTTGCTTATCATGAGACTTGTTAGTTGAAGCTCAGGGCTGAAATATATGCCTGTTTACAGCAGTGAGGCAGCAGAGATGCATGTGTGCATTGCACGAGTATTATCCAAGGTCATGGCCCTGGGGCTGCTGATTCAACCCATGTAGGAGAGAGTTTAGTGTTAAGATTGCAAGGGGGAACTACAGAGCTGTAAATGAGAAATCATTAGACTATACATACTTACATGTTGGCAGCAGATTATCTGTGACTGTGACCAAGACAGAACATTTACAACCTCCAAAGCTACTATTTTATCAGAGGCTGACATTAAAAGGACAGTAGCAGTTGAGAAGAAATATTCTGCAGGTAGGTAAGGGTTTCTGTCAGTAGATGGATACTGGTAACAGGGGATCTTAGTGGTATACAAGTGGTGTGCAAGAAAAATGAATCACAGAGATGACCTAGGAACAGAAAATAGAGGCTGGTACAGTTCAAGTATTGAAAGCAAGGCAAAGCAAAAAAAAAAAGTGCTTATTTGATGCTTGGAGAACCCTGTTTGGAGAGTCAGAGTACAATGCCCGGAATCTGCAACCTAAGAATGGAAGTTGTTGGCATTTATTTTTGCCTGCTGTCACATCTTTTGAGACACAAGTAGTTCATCAAGAACCAGAGCGACAGAAAGGCAGAAGATTTATAGGCTGTGCCTATAAGACAGGTCAAACCAACACAAATGAAAATTTTTGAATAAATAATTTCAAACCTTTTTCTGAGGAAGTGGAAGGAAAGCACTGGTACCTAGCTGTCTACAAGGAGAGCTGGAGAAGCAAGCAGGCAGGCACACATGTGCATACACTCACTCTGGCACACAAATAAGGGGAATCTGGAGGCCAAGACCCGGATCTGCCTTGGGGAAGCTGAACAAAGACACTGTGGATGCTCACTATGAATCTTGTTACTTGATGTTTATTTTTAATGCTAAGATTCAACCACATGCTGCTCTAAGAGGATTGTTCTGTCAATTTTAGTGCCAAGCACAGGCTCTCAAATTAAGTTCCAGGCACCATTACGCTGCAGCTTAGCTCATCGTGAGCAGGGAGCTGCTGACTCCCCTCAAGGGCTGGGAGCTGGGAGCTCCCGCCGGAGATAAACCCAGCTGCAGTGAACACTCCCTCTGTCAGCAGAGGTGTCGCCCAGCAATACATCTTTGTCCTTCGCCTACAGGGTTAATGATCATCCAGAGAAGCAAAGATTACCATCCTTTAAACCGTAAGAGGGAGCAGAGTGCTGCAAGTGATCGATTACCCCAGACAAACTGCTTGCTTAGGACTGCAGCTCACCACAACATTGTCCAGCAAACACTATGCAATGATGGGAGTGTTGCACAAGTGCCTCATTTTCCCTATAGTGGTTCAAATGCCTGTCCTCTGCAGGCATGACACATTTCTGTAGAGCATTAACATAATACGAATTATTCTACTAAACTCACAGAAAATTGTTTACAGCTGTTAGCAAAGTACTGCTCTTGGCTTGGACAACCAGCTGGAAAAGATGAGTAACTTGTCGCAGATGCCCCACCTACCCTTATTTATTTTTGAGACGAAGAGGCAGCAGTGCTGCTATTGCCACACCGCGTTACTGAAACGCGGAGAGGCTTCTTGAGTACGTCGAATACGGAGTAAACAAACTCCAGCGGTGTCTGGCCAGAGGCAGCACTACTTTGCTTTAGCCACCAGAGAGAGCTGCTGCCTAACTTTTGAATAAAGCTCGGGCAGTTCCGGGTGTTGCTCAGAGGAGGAGCGGTCCTGTCGCCGTGTCACGCACAAGTACAGCTGAGATCCACGCCTTCCATGGGAATGAGCTGTGTGACGCTGTGCCTGACTTAAATGCTCACGGTCTATTTCAGCAGGGCAGGGGACAGTTTTAGGGAAACAGAGAGAACTGTGTTCAAATAAACACCCCCAAGTTTGAAGGTGCCCCCACATTAGTCATCGAGTGGAAACCAACCTTCCAAGACCAGAGTAGGTTGAATACGGAGATTATCCAAGGAATAGGTTGGATCCCTCCCACAGTAAGGAACAAATAAGTCTCTCCTCTTTGCTGCAGCAAGAGTTTCTACGGGTAGGGTCACGCATGACAGTCAGTCAGTTCAGATTTGTGCATGAAAATCAAGTGCTTAAGCATGAAGTTTGAGATATTTCTGATGGTTACATCTAGTGTTATGAGAGGAGTGACCCTGCTAATACAAAAGCCAAGGAGCAGGTATTAGAACCAGCCTGAATGCTAAAGTTGGATACAGATTTACAGCTCAGCTAAAGCTTATTACACTGCTATTGACTTCACTGGAATAGTCTCTGTTGCTTACAAAGCCAGACAGTCTTATTAATACATTAACATTTTTAATAAAGGGTAAAATGGATCAAAACCTGGCTGACAGCCATTCAAATTCACCAATAATACAAGTGTTTCTTTTTGGCAATTAAATGCTACTGAGCAGCAGCTCAGAAGTGCTAAGTATGGAGCCTTACGTTTTATTATCCCTGCTCTTTCCCAGCAGTTACTGATTCCTGTCAGTGAACCTTTCAGAGACTGGCCAGATTTTGATGGTTATGATGCTTTCAGATGTTCAGGGTAGCAAATAGTTTCCAGCTGACGTTCATCCTTGCTGATTTAATTCAATAAGGCGGCCAGCAAATACAGCTAATGTTCCTATAAAACAAACTAGCATAAATATGCCAAGGAGAAGATGATCAAGCACCATTGCAACAAACTTCCATTCCTCTGCAGCCTGGGAAAGAAACAAAGAAGATGGTAAAATCTCTGCAGAGCCCTGTTTGTTACAGCATTCTTGTAATTTACTGTCTTGAACAAGAGGAAGGCTTTTCCATAAGTGCTATTATTGTCATGCAAAAAAATGCTCATTTTCTTCTCAAAAGCAGGGCAGTGGTTAAGAAAGCCTAAGCAACCTAGAAATAGACGTTTCAATGCTAAACTGACCAGAAACCCTGGCAATTTGCTGAACAATTTCATTTTAAAAAATGTTGAAAAGCTTAATTGTTAGGCCAATTGTTGCTTCTGAAAGAGAGTTTAAAACCTTGAAAGCAAAACACTTAGTTTGACCCAACTGACTTTTGCTTTTCCATTGCTTTTTTGTTCTCATGGGATATCTAGGCAATTTCTATTAATTTAACCCTAATCCCTGCTTTCTGTACACTCTAATGTCTTGTAAAACCTTCTTGGTAGCTCCATTAGTCTTTTTTTCCAGTTGTGGGACACCGTGAACCACTTGCCCTGTGCCTTTTCTCTGGATGCTTTTGGTGGGAACCCAGCACAGTAAGAACATGCAGAGTGCAAGGCACCAAGCACAGCAGAGCTCAGGATTCCCACCCTGTAACTCTGCCTTAAGCAGTGACATGTGCTGGCCTAAAGCACCTTCTGCTTTTGCCTTGATTCTCCCACAAGTAGAAGAGGCTGTTGTAATTTATCTAGAGGACACTGATAATGAATACTGGTTTTAGGTGGTTCAGAAGTGAATGCAATGAAGTGACAGCGTTCAGAAGCCACAACCTTCAGTTTATTTGGGGAACTTGACTTTTGAAACCCCCTGGAAGTGATATATCAACACTGCCCAGATGACACAAGCAGCTGGGCTCCACTTCCAAAGGAGGCATTTGCTGGTAACCTGAAGACCCTCCTTGTAAGCCAAGGAGGAAGTGAAGCCCAGAGATGCTGAAGCCACGCCAGCCCTGCTGAAGACAATTTGTCTGCAGAGAGGCAAAGGAGTCACAGGGAACATGAGACTACAGCCAGAGCCATTTCACATGCTCCAGGAATTTGGTCATAGGAACAAACACCATGGTGTAAATCCTGTCCGTGGGAAGGAAGCACCTCCTTTTCAAGAGCATGGGCCAAATTATTTTCTCAGAGAACCCCCCTGTCTTCAGACTAGCCTGCAGCTAAACAGGAGAGGTCTATGACCACTTAGGTGAAAGGAAGGTGAAATACCAGAACTGAATTACCCCTCCAAAAGCTGTGTGAGCTGTGAAAGCTGAAATAAAAGAGGGGTTAATTGTACTGAATGTGCTAGAAGGAGGCAGAGCTAGGTTTTCCTGGGGAACACTGCCATGTGTGACTCTATAGACTTTTATCCTTCCTTTGCCTTGCAATGTGGAAAAAGTCAGTAATCAGAGTAGATCATGACATACTTCATTTGGAGGGACTACTTGTAGTATTCAGGAATAAAACAAAACCTTATCAAAACTGGAAATATCATTTGTAAGTTACATTTAACACTTCTCAGATAACACTACTAGTCTTTTGGAGTTTGGCTTGCTTCCTGACTTTTAAAAAGCAGTAGGATCTTACCACAGGGGCAAGATGCCTGAGTTGGAGACAGGAGAAATGTGTTTTGGAACTTGCTTACAGTTCTTGAAACTCCTTTCCTACTCATAGACACTCCATCTCTATGGCTTCACATATCACATTAAGAAAACCTTAGCACTGACACTTTTTCCTTTTCTATTATTTTGGGAAGCCAATATTCAGTTAACATCTGTGACAACTATTTGTTGCTCCTTGTTGATTCCATCAAGGGGAGAAGACTGTCCACTGCTAGAGCCAAACCAGGGCTTGGAGTTTTTTTGTAAGGCAGGGGTATTTTGCCAAAAAAGTAAGATGTAGCAACTTGAAACTAGAAATGAATCATGCATAAAAAAAATGCCTTACATTACTGGCTTCTTGGTCCGATTTCATCGTTTCTGCAATGTATTTGATTCCCTCTATAGCATTTTTCACATCTGGATTTTTGGTAAGCGGCGAGTAGAAGTTGACAGGCACAGAACCTGACTTCCCAGAAATGTCAGAAATATCAATATCTTCTGCAAAAATATTTTTGTCTTGTTTGTCTCTTGATGGTCGTTTCATCGTGGAGAAAAACATGACGTTTGGGATTGTGTCAATAAAGATCTGAAAACAAAGGGAGAAGACGACGGTTGCTGGTCTGTGGGGCTGTGTTACAGCTGCAGCTGTGTGCTGAACAAAGACAAGCCTCTCCGCTCCCACATCGCTTCCCGTGCTGGAGCTGCTACAGATTCCCTCTCCGAGTATGTCACGGCCCACGCCTTACTTACACTGGGGCTTTTGTCAGCCTCATGTCCAGGGGCAGAGGGAGTCACCCGCAGGCCTGCCACACGTTTTCTGAAAGCCGTTCCCCTGCCATGCACCCAACATCCACTCATGAAGTGGGAGGCGACGCTACAGAGCAGATCCTCAGCTAGCATGAGCTGACAGAGCTCTAGCCATCTCATCTAACTCGAACATATTGCCTACAAATCTAACTTGAAGAATGGACTACAAAGAACTTCTTTTGGCTCTTAGGTTTGATTTTGCTATTATGAACGTTTGCTATACAGGCATATAAGGTTTACAAGAAATTCCTTTGCAGTGAGAGAGACTTGCTGCCAGAGCAATGTTAAGCACATGCAGTGCTTCCTGTTGAAATTTCCCTTCTGCAGGGATTGTTTGTGCTGCAGAGGGAATCCTATATAATATGTAACCTTAAAAGTATAATTAGAACACAGAACAATCCCCTTTCACGTAATGATTTAGTATGAACTCAGGCAGGCTTCAAAACAGCAAGGATTACTGAATAAATCAGATGATCTTTGATACTGTCTCCCAGGCAAAGAACTTGTAATGACAACCAATTTTTTCTACACCTTATGATTACCATTAAGACTCCTGTGCAAGGATCTCCTTTATTCCCAAGGGCTGCAGAGCAACTCTATACAGGAAAAGTACAGAGAGGATTTTTTAGCTTTTCCTAAACCATCTTTTGCAAAATGAGATGCTGAACTCAGGTATTCGCAGAGGCCTTTGTGCTCTGCACTCACGCAGGCTGGTGGACTTGGCCACTGGCAGGCAGCAGTGCCTTGCAATCAGATGGAGAATTAGACCACAAAATGTAATTTGAGTCCAGATGGACATTTTCTTCTCCCTGTGCCTTCAGCTGGCCATGTTTTATCTCATCTGTTCCCTGCAAGACTCTACCCCAGTGGACAATTTTGTTACTTAAAGGAGCACTTTAGCAATCTTGCTGACTTTATGCACAGCTAAGTAGTAAACACTGGCTCTTGTGCCTAGAGACCTTTAACGTGATGCATTTACTTCTCCGATTCTTTTTGACTTTTATTAGAAAACCTGCCAGTGAAATACAGAGCGTTCAGTGGAAACAAACAAATGTGCCAAGCCATAGAGCTCACCTTCCTGACCCAGTGGGGCATGGTGTGAGTGCTGGGGGAGCGGTGGTGGGTGTTGATGACGATGACCGTGATGATGATCGAAGCGATGACAAACACCATGGTGAACAGCATGTACTTGCCGATCAGAGGCACCGCGCTGGAGGTGGACGGAATCAGCTCCACGATGACCAGCAGGAACACAGTCAAAGACAGCAGAACAGAGATGCTGAGAGTCATTTTCTCACCTGTCATTAAAAAAACCCCAAAATCATTGCTGCTCCTATCATTCAGTACAGAGAGCATTTATTTGAGAAGCCGGATGTGGGTGATAGCTGTTCACTCAAACACGTGTGTGCATTTGCAGTGCTATCGTCTCTGCCAGCATCCAAAGCAGTAACTAGGCCGGGCAAACCTGAGAGCCTAGCAGCATCAGCTCCAGCACTCAGGTGGGAATTACCAGGAATGACCAGGCTGAGGTGTGGGTGGTGGATATTTTTACTTGCCAGGAGCATTTAATGGGCTGTGTATTTTGGACAATGCAGGGTATACACCTGATTAGTGCTTGCTTCACAGGCTCCTGAGGGTTTGCTTGCCTTACTCTCTGTCTCTGGGCTGAGGGAGCAGACTAAAATCACATCTGACATCAGGTCAGTTGCTATGCAAGACTTCTTCACATATTAAGGGTGTCAAAAATTAGCCATAAAACACTATTCACACATTATTCTTACCCAGTTCAACTTTGTAGGAAGTTTTCCACTCAAAAAAAATGCGTCAAGTATTTCATAAGAAGGGGCTTACACTGAAATTAAGCAGTATGAAAAGCTGACAAAAGGCAAAAAGAATGAAGCAGAGGAAATGGTTGCAGGGGGCATGAGTGGCTCAGCAGTGACAAAGGAGGCCAGAATAGGTCAGGATTACTCTGTGTCACACAAGGTGATGTGTGTGAGCAGGTAACGAGCTCTCTGCTCTGACACGATGCAGAAGGGCCTCTGTCACCCCGTGTGCTCATTTACTGCAGGATGTACTAACACACTGACTACCTATGGCAAAACATGAAAACCAGCTGAATCTTTAGTTTGCAGAAGTTAACTGGATAGATAGTCAGCAGTTTCTGTGGGAAATCATCTCAATTTATTTATATCAACAGTTTCAGTTTTCGGCACTTATCCTTTCTTTGCAGAGTATTTAAAGGCATTACTTTCAGTGGTAATGTCCAGTTTTAGTATGCACTGGCTTTCAAGTTGGCTGATGATTTCAAATACTGGGAATTTCTCAGGAACGTTTTAGAAGAGCGATTTATATGGCAGTAGAATGAATAAATTTACATACCTGAATCTGTGGGTAGGTAAAAAACTAACCCTGTTAAAAAGGAGAAGAGCAGGCAGGGGATGATGACGTTCACAATGAAGTAGAGAGGCAGGCGTTGCATGAGGAAGTGGTAGGTGATGTCCAGGTAGGGGGTGTCAGGGCAGCAAGCGTAGTAAACCCAGTGCTTCCAGCCACGGTAATCCTTCATCACCCACTCCCCACTCTCCATGAAGTTACTCAGATCTGGACGATCACTCTCCTGGCAGCAAAATACCCAAACAAATTCTTAATACCAGGTATTCTGAACCAAATCAAAACTTGGCAGGCTTGCCTTAGGAAGAGGATTCCAAATAACTCATGCACTTTGGGGTTTTTTTTGTGAGTAAACAGCTCTCATCTATTTTATTTTGCCTTAGAAGATAAGCCTCTACACAGCATTCAACTAAATATTTTAGTCAGGGATAGTAGACTGAAAAATATTACAGATAGGAGACATACCTGAGGGACAGGGAAAGAGTCCTTAACATGAGCAGAGAAAGTCATGAGCAGAGAAAATATACCCCCTCAAAAAAACCCCAAATCCAAGAAAACAAACAGAAGCAGAACAGGCAGCACCATAAAAAGTGGTGCAAAGCTGTCAGAGGACAGACAGGAGACTGTTAGGGCACAGGGATAATATGTATGCAGAATTTAGGAGCCAAACCAGGAAATCTTGTGCTAGATCAACAAATAAGGATTTTCTATTTTACAGGTAGGGTCTGCTTGTTTTTCCAGTCAAAACTAGGTCATATTCCATTCTAAATCTGAGATTTCCCTAAAAACACATACAGGTCTTTGCTGCTTTTCCCAAATACAAGGTCTTTGCTTACCGGGTTAATAACAACCATTGTACCATCATATGTCCACGTTCCCAACTTCATACTGCAGTTCTGCTGGTCAAATGGGAAGTGTGTGACTATAATTTCACAGTAACTCTTAAAAATAGCTGGTGGTGTCCAGGTGATCAGACCTGTGTGCTCCAGAAGGACTTTGGTGTATTTTACAATGGCAAAATCACCGTCTGCACTGCAAAAGGAACAAGGACATTACAAGCAATATGGGCAGCATAATTAACACAAATCCTCAAAAGGATTTCTCTGGCTGCAGGTCAAATGACTCCCCAGTGCCTGCTCCCGGAGAGGCTTACTCTGAGGAATTGTACTTGCGGGAGCAGATGTCATGAGAAAACTGTCCCACCACAGTGGTGCCACGAGGCAGAGCTCCTTCTCCCTCCCTCCCTTGGCAGCTGGCACCCCTTACTTGTTGTAAAGGACAAGGTCTGGCCGCCAGATATCATCTGAGGGGATGCGGATTTTTTTTACGCCACCGTAGTCATCTGGATTCCATCTGAGGTTGACGTCTGTCCATTGCTAAAGAGGGAAGATTTCAGCCCCTGAGAGCCTCTACCAGCACTTCTGGGGGTGGTTTGAGTACTTCCCAGAAACAGCTCCTCCCTTGCTTTGGGACATGCAGTAAGCATAAACATATGGGAGTGGGACCCCCAGCTGATTTTTTACATTAACTTAAATTTTGGTTTAAGAAGCTTATGAAAAAAACCCAAAAGAAAATAATACAAAGATAAATATATCAGAAGCCTACTGTTTGAAATACAACCCCAAAAGCTTAAGACTCTTAGTGTCTAGACCATTTTGTTCTTGAGATCTCAGTAAGAAAAAATGCTCTGCTTCCTGACCCAGCTGTCCAAGTTGCCCCCGAAAGTATGACAGTGTAGTTCATTCCTGACTGTGCCCAGTGCATTTATTTGAATTAGATGAAACGGTTAAGAATATTTAGAGTTACCTGTTTCAGGCGTACGTTGGTTGTCACAATCTGATTTACTTCATCCTTAAAAAAAAAGAAAGACGAAAAAGAAGGCAGTATCAGCAAGCACCAAGATTAAAGGATAAAAGCTGTTTCCTTAGAAAAACAACACCATTTGGCACTATCACACGAGCCAGCAGATCCCCATTACCCGCGTTCATACCGTACCACGCTAATGAGCTGGATGAGCTGCAGCCCCACGGTGACAACGACGGCATCCCGATGGTCCTCCACGGGGCGCACCACCTTGTTGTAGCCCCTGAACAAGTCCTCCACCAGGCGAGTCTCATCTTCATAACACAGGGCCAGCCCAGCTGCAGAACAGCAGGGATGGCACCAGTCAGATGGGGCAGGGAACAGGCTACAGCGCTGCCAGTCTGAGGCTGGCATGGAGGAAATGCTGCCCGCAGCAAGCTGCTGGTGGGGGATAACGCCAGGTCCTCCCTGTGACTCTCATTTCAGACTCGCACTACGGGCGCTGCGGGTACCGCCAGCGGGGTGCTGCCTGTGTGACCTGGGGGCTGGCTTAGGAGTAAGGCAGCAATGGCCTCCAACCAGGAGATGAACAAATCCAAATATCCAGGATAGTGGACATCAGACTGAGCATTAGGAACCTCCCAGCCTGAAACTGTGCTAACAGGCAGTACTTATGGGCAGTTAAACACAGAAAATATCCAGGATCAGGGATTTCTAATGTTGCCTTTTCCACCTTCAATTCCACAGACCTTCCTGTGACAGTAACATTAAAGGAGCAGGCCAAGCACACCAGTCATTGAGAAGAAATCATCACCCAGACTCCTTGCATCCGCAATCTAAGTGGAAAAAGAGCTCTTCTCTGCAACGGGAGTTGCTCAGGTTGTGCAGGTGGTGAGAGAAGGAAACCACTCACTGGGCAGGGTAGGTCCATGGACAGCTCTGCCCACAGGCTGCCCAGCATGACTTGGCAGTGCTATGCCAAACAGCCTTGTAAGAAAAATTTCACAAGTGAAAATGGCAGGGAGCAGCCCTGTTCCAGGGGAACCTTAACAGTGCCTGTGCATGGCATTGCACTCCCAAGGAGCAAGGGCACTGGAAAACAGGTGGGCCCTGTTTCCAGAGAGCCTGTGGCATAACAAGCAGGCACATTATGTCCTCAGATTGTAGCTGCTTCACTGTTCCAGGGGAGGAAAGCAAATGGAAGGGGTGCTTGAGGATGTTTTTTTATGTCTCCTCTCCTAAAGGTAGTGAGAAGGAACAGAACAGTTGAGCCTCATTGCAAGCATTTTTGGCAGATTGCACCCTTGTCTCCCCCTCTCCGTTGAATCCTGGGCCACAGAAGTCAACAAGAATTTTGCTGCTGACTCCAACCTAAGCTAGGATTTCCCCTCGTTTCCTAACTGACTTTTCATCAACTCCTTTTATATAGCTGAGCTGAGGTTGCCAAGGATTCTGCCTTGGCCTTGTCCCACCATGAGATTATATTAAAATATTTGGATACCAATGAGAAAAGCTGTCTATTGCAGACAGGCACTGTTTGCTTCCCCTGCCAGGAGGCTGAGCAAGGGTGGGCAGAAGACACCTTTCAATTTTTAAGTTATGATCACAGCATCACATCTAATTGAAGCTCTGTGCTTTATTAATCCAATTAAAATCATTTCACATTGCTCCCTTCTGGTGAGACTTGGTAGGAATTTAGTATACTGCTTGAATTTTCTGAAAAGCTTTTGGGATCACAAAACATTTATTCTTTTAAGGGACAGTTTAAAAACAATTATCTCAGTACAACACATACAGCTGTAAATCGATCCTACCTCCTTGTCAGTCACCCCACAACTTAATAAAATTTCTTGTAATGATTATTCACATTCCAAGCCATGCTTACTAGATCCTTTCACATATTTTGAAATACATGTAGCACTAGGGTAGATGGGAGCATGAAAACAAGATTACAGAGAGGAAAACCTCTCTTCCACAAACTTCTCAGTTCAAAATATCTGTTGCCTGAAATTACAAATATCTGAGCTGCTACTAATGCACTCCGAAGGTTTCCTTTAAATGATTTGGTGTGTTCATAAAACCTTACCTGTAGGACAGGCTTCTCTCAGAACACATGCTGATGTATCTACAAAGCCCCAGTCCCACATACTCAGGAAGGAGACAACCCCCATTCAAGGCGATGGCTGGAACACATTTACCTGTGGAGATGAGGAGGAGGAGTATGCACTGGACCTTCATCATCCCGGCTCCCTCTTCATACAGATGGAGGCACGCACAAAGCACCTCTGAGGTCTCTTCCTGGCCTCCGCCAGGGTGCTGCCAAAATATACCCACCAGGGTATTGATTTACAGCACCTGTTTTGGGAATGACAGCTGAGAGCCACTGCTCCACCGGGCTGGAAATGGGAGCACAGTGTGTCTCACCCAGCAAATATCTTCTGCAGTTTACAGAAGGTAATTTTTTTCTGAGTGTCAATGTGATCTGTGACTTACTAAACAAATAAACTCACAAATAAAACTAAGAAAGAATTACCTGTAAGTGACTGAACATCTTGGTGAGATCTCAGAACCTCTTTGTGAACAGAGCAACTTGCCAGGTTTAGGGTTTTGTTTCTCTGAAACAAAAGAGATCACAGTCATTTACTTCTTATACACCCTCACCAGCGTACAGACCACATGCTGGGGGAGGCTGCTCCTTTGGCTTCACCAAGGGATAGGAAAGCTTTGAGGAAGTGAACAAATATTCAAGAGAGAGATCCATCTCCTTGAATCTACCAGGACTTTCAGAAGGTACCTGGTGGAGTCTCCACCTTGAAAGCTTTTAACTAAGTAAGAGGAGAAACCCCACCCCCCCGGCTGCTGCCGCCTCTCTCCTTACTGAGCTGAGAAAGTCAAGTGGTAGAAACATGACCGGATTGTTTCTCTAGCAGGGCAGATCCAGTGGGTTTCTGTAGGGTATGCAGGTGCTTGCTCTTTATTGCCATAAATCACCTGGAAAGGAATGAAAAGTGATGTGTTGGGTAATAATACTCAGTCATTTAGGCTAGCAAAGAAAACAAGAAATGGTGGAGAATTTTTTATATATCTATGTAAATGTATATATATATACATACATATATATACACACACACACATATACGCAGACAGTTGTCTACTCTGAACTCAGCAATATCACTCAGGAACAAAACCTTGAGAGACATAGTCCTGTGAAGTGTTCAGCAGCATAAGAAAAGCAAGTCCATCAGTTTCTAGGAAAGGAGATGGAGCAAAAAGGAAAGATGCCACTATAAATCCATGAATGTTCTTTGCAGCTGAGGTCATCTGGTTTCAAAAGACTTGGAAAAGGCCCAGGAGAAAATGACAACAACATCCACAGTGCAAACTGGCTTCTGTACCTGGAACAGATAGCGAGTGTGAACTATCAGTCTGAAAGAAAAGCAAGACAGAGAGCTTTGGTAGGGTCTGTAAAATCCCAAATGGTCTGGAGAAGGCAGATTTGGATTCACTTGCTGTCCCCATGCAAAAAAGTAGAGGGCATTGAGAGTAGAGTTGTCAGGCTTAACCAAGACACTTCTTCACAGAGCGTGTCTGCAGTGGAGTTCGGTGCCACAGGAGTGTCTGTTTGCAGAGATTTATCTGCATTCAGAAAAAATAGTTTGCTAAATAATTTCATACGATTGAACGTACACACACACACACTCCCCCTAAGAAGTCTGTCACAGCAGTCCCAGAGTCACAAGTCTCAGGACTGGGGTGGTGTCCTGGGGGTTGCCTAGTGCTAATGTCATTGCATTTTTCTCAGGCAACTGCCATGTGGAGATAGGACATGGGACTGAGTGACCTGCCACAACCATTCTTACATAGTGTTCCAAATTCCCTTTTCCAGAAAACATTACCCACAAAAACCTTTCTTAGCTTTGCCTCTGGGTGACACCGGATGCATTTTCTATTTCTGCTGGATAGCCTTTGTGCTGTCTGCCAGCTGGCTTGGTGTTTCATGCTGGATGCCTTTATTATTATTTTAATTATTTTTTTTAATCACTCTCCCTCACCCACCCCCTCCACTAAGCATTCAGCCTCTGCATTTACATTTATCCTCCAGTACAAACTCTCCATCTACGTAACTCTGGCCTTGTTCCTGGCCTATTTGTGGCCCACAGCTCCCATTGTTGCAGCGATCTTATTTCAAACCCGCGTCTGACTGCTTCCAGCCTTTATCCCAGGCCAGGCAGCTGCCGTGAACAGCGGAGATACAATTGCGTGGAGGCATTGTGGGAATGCTGACCACGGGCCCCCGGATCCTCTCAGGGTCTCAAAGCATTCCTGCCCACCCCAGGCAGGGCTGCCAGGTTCGCTCCAAGACGGATGGAGGAGAGTGTTTCCACGCTCTGGCAAATGACAGCTCTCGGGTAACCAAAGTGTCTGTCCCTCCCGGCGAGGTCTGGCTCTTGGAACTGGCAGGGTGCAGAGTCTTTAGGGGCCCCAAAAAGTCTGCAGCCCCAGCAAGGGGTTATTTCTCTTGCAGCTGAGCCGAGCCCCCCAGCCTGGGAGCCAGCCTCCCCTCACTGGCTGGAAGTCAGAGCTCAAGCTGGAAGAGGAAGGAGCAGGTATTTGGAGAAGGCCTTTGGGGAGCAACAGCCTGGCTGCGAGAAATGTTCCCGGGCAGAGGCACAAAGCCTTTTCCCTCGCAAAAAACCCAAGGCAACCTGAGCTACTGCAGTTAAATATGGACAGAGAAGTGAATGCTGCTTGTTGTTAAACTGGGGAATGTGACCCATCATGACCGAGGTGAAAAAGCAAGGGAAGGGGCTGAGCTACAGAGTGCCTGAATTCGATCCACTGCTAGATGGGTATTTTTCTTTTTTCTTTTAGAGTATTCAGAGAATTTTTTTGACAAATGTTTCGTTCCCACACAAAAACCCATTTTTACATCTCTCTTGACTGCAACCTTTCTGGCTTGTTTTTATGAGCCCCTTCCCCAGCCCTCAGACAAACCCACTATACAGCGTGCTAATGGCAGATCAGCCTCGTTCAGATTGGTTGGAAAGCAGCAGAACTCACTGTTTGCTGAATTCAGGGCATTGCTCCTTCCATCCATGTACGAGGAACAAGCCCTGCAAGGGCTCCTGCCCGGAGGAAGTCGGCTGTGAACAAGTACTGCTGCAGGTGAGTCTCTTTGGCAGGGTGATACTGTACAGACACGATGCAAGTGAGCAGAATACCTAATGCTTTTGACACGGTGAGGAATATAAGAGTTTAACTGAACTTTTGGTCACAGAATTGCGTGCAGAAGGGCAATGCCTGATGGAAGAGAGCAGGTGCCAGAGGCTCCTACAGACACATGGATGACAGGGCCTGTGGGAGGGTGGAGATGGTGAGAAGCAGAAGCAAAACTAATAGAAAGAACAGAGAAAGGTTAGCTAGTACATCAGGGAAATTAAAGGAACGAAAGCTTAAAAATGATAGCACTGTCCAGCAGCTTTAGCTTTAGTTTTCAAATGCAGTATATACCTTTTTTAATGCATTTTTGTATCAGAAAAATGGCATTGTTGGCGACAGTAGATTATGGCAGCACTGAACAAGGCAGATGGCTAGACAAGCATTTGTGAGTTTGCCGTGTGTTTGTTCCCAGACTGCCCCGGTTACACCCATGGCACACATTCCCCGCTGGAAGCCCGGCCGCTCGGCTCCGTGGCCACCAGATGGCAACAGCTGGACGAGGGGATGAGCCGGCACACGGCGGCGCTCGGGAGCGCGACTGCAAACTGTCCCCGGCAAGAGAAAACAGAGGGAGCAAATATTCTCCAGAAGAAATTAATTCAACGAATTAATAACAGTCTTGAGATGCTGAAGGACTGTACTTACCCGGTTTATTCCAGTGCCCATAAGAACATGCTGGGCATTAATATAGCTGTCAGTAGGTTTTGATAGATAACATTAAACTTCTCAAATCAAGAAATCCAAAGTTGCAGTTTTCCACACTGAGACACACCTCCACCAACCCGCAAATATGTTTTATCCCCATAATGTTTGTAGCAAATTTGGTTTCAGCACATATTTTCTTTGTTTTCTATAGCATCACCCAAAGGAATTGAAAATACCAAAAACTTGCTCAAAAGTGGTGATCTTAACCTCTGCAATTACAGAGCTTTCATATTATGGCAGAGGCATGGTGCACAGTTACCTAATCTGAAGGATGCTTCTGGAAAAAAGAAAGAACTTGAGTCTGGAAAGAAAGAGCAGAGCAAGGAAAAGGTCCCCAGTCAAAAAAAGAAACCACGATCACAAAAGACATCGTTAGATCAGTAGCACAAGTGTTAATCTAATGCAGGTGAGACACTGCTCACCTTTAAACTGGCACTGGCCCTCATGGTCACACTTCTCAGACAGAAATGACACTGTCAACAGAGACTCGTTCACCAACTTTGGGCAAGGCAGGTGCAGCAGCAAGAATGGAGACAGGAATAACTGAAAACAGAATCAGGAGAGGTGACAGGCACATGCTGAGCAGCCATGGAATGTCCAAGGAATCGGTAGGCAGGCTGCAGCTTCACATTGCCTTTTTTTTTATGGACACACCAGGAAACCAGTCCTGGAACTGAACAAAGCTGCTGAATAGAGCAGCGGCAAATTTAACTCCAGCTGACATCCCTGACATGGTTGCTTCTAGGGCTCCCATCCAAGTACAAGGCTTATCTCTGGGGCCAAGGTGAGTTGTGCTGGAGAGCAAAACAAGAAACAGAAGAGGACAAGTCCATTAGCAGTGAGGTTTGCTCTGCCCTGCTCCTGTGGGCCACCTTGTCAGCACAGCAGCTTGTGTGAACCATGCCAGAGTGGTGGGGACAGCAAAGGAGCAGCTTTGCTGGTCCATCCCCTCAGGAAGACTTTCCTGCAAAGCAGAACTCCTGAGCTACTCTGCTTCTGTGGTCAGGAAAATCTCATTAATTCTCAGATGCAGCTAGGTGACACCTGTATTTATTAAAGGCTCTGCCCTTCCTCAGCAGCACAAGCTGAAAAATGCACTCATCTGGCACAGACCACTGCTGCTACCTGTTCTGAACTTTGTCTGTAATCACCAGCCATGAGTTTTCTCTCTGCAGATGCAAAAAACCTCCACAAAACACAAAAGTCAGGCAGATGATACTAAAACTGGGCAGAAAGGGTGGTCTGGACGTCAAAGCTGGGAACCAGTTCTGCTGCATCCTGGCAGTGGAGACATCCAAAGCAGTGTTTGAACGGGTGTTAGGTACCCAAGTGCTCTCCTAGGAGTGTCTGCCTCTGGATGTGACATTATTGTATTTTAAGTGCATATTCAGATGCTATTTGTAAGTATATAATTGAGTTACTACCAGTGCAGAAAGTGGAGCTCAGCATTCTCTGACTTCTGGAAATACATGTGTCATATCCCTACCCCATTCCATACAGTGGCTTTCATGACTGGGACCACAGAAGCATTTAGCCTGAAGTATTTGTCTGGATGCTCACATTTACCTGTTTAAATACTTCTATCTGTTTCTAAAGGTAGATAATTCTCCACTGGAGTAACTGCAGAGGAGACAGTTCAAGTTTAGCTTCACATAAAATCTGCTTGTTCAGCTCCCATGAGGTCTGACATATTTTGGCCAGTATTCCATAGTTCAGAGTTTTCCTGAAGGCATTTTGAGGGGTGCTCCACTAAACAGCCAGTGGAAAGAAGAGCTGGCAGTGTAGGGAGTATGTTTTAATGCCTAAAGCTGCTGCACAGATTAACTGACACAGGCCCTTCTCTGATTGCTGCCCACAGGGATATGATTGACTACAAGCCTTTTGCAATGTCATCACTCCCAAATACAAAACAAATCCTGGAAAATGGAGCACCTCACGGCACATTCCCCATATAACCCCAGCTACGGGATGAGAGCGCGAACACCCATCTGGATGTCACCTGCTTCCCACGGGGCTCCTGTGCTGTGGTGAAAGGGAGACAAGCTAAACCATCCCACATCACACCTGTGGTGAGTGCAACTAGGATGAACTTTTGTGATCCTGAGAACACCTCTGTAACCCTGTGAGAGCCTCAGGGTGCAGGTTCTCTCATTGCTGGTATGATCTGGATAAACTCATAGAAACAAGTTTGTTTTATTTTTAATTCTGACATTAGGCTGAGTGGCAAAGCCCTCTCCCTTCCCACATGGTGCTTCCCCTCCAAAAGCCCTCGCTGATCCTAGAAAACACTTAAACAGATCTCTGCAAAGCATCTGTCTCACCTGGGGCTGCAGCGTTTGCCTTTAAAAAGTCAACATCTACCTCACTGTGCTACCTGAGCCTTCGGAGTGTTTTAAAGCAGGAAATGCCACCCTCTAGTCATGCTGTCCATCAGCTCCCAGGGACAGATTTCTGCTCCTGCACATGACACACTTGGTATTGTTGATATGTGCTTTATCCGGGACTGACCTCATGCCAAATACTCACTTTTATTGCTTATGTTGGGATCTTTGCCAACACACACAGAATTTTCTTGGTAATTAGTGGAAAATACTGACTTCTGTGGCTCCTGGTGTGTAGCTCTCACCTGTAACACAAAGTTTATTTTGCCTCCTTGGCAGCCTGCAAGATCTTTGCCATGTTCCTCTTGTGTTGGACAACGGGGAACTTACAAGCTTCTGTTTACAATTGATAAAACAGATAAACAAAAATCTACCTTAAACTCCAGAAGCACCTTCCAAGTGATAACTGGGTCCCTGCAGGAGGGTGGGGGCTGGCAGTGGTGAGGCACTGCACACCAGGCAGGAGTCAGGGGTGGCTCCCACTCCTCTGACAGCCCCACAGACTTCTACTCAGCATTTCACATGAAGCCAAATTCCAGGTTTTCCTGCTCACCAATATTTGGGATCTGACAGGAGTCAAAACACCATACTCAAGGCAGTTGGGGGAATATCTTGGTAAACACACTCCACAGCAAGGGGAGCAATGTGAGTGTAACCCAAGCTGTGAGCCAGAGAAGCAGCCTCATAGGAGAAACTGGCACTGACACAGAGAGTTCTAGTTTAATGATTCTTAACAAAGTCTAGTTCATGGATTAGCCTGATTGTGAAGTTCATCCTCCTAGCAGACAAAGGCTACATCTACGCTGACTTGTCACATGGCCCTGGAGTTTGCACACAGCCTGTGTTCACACATGAAAGGTTTCAGCACTGAAGTGAGGCACAGCAAGTGGCTTTGTGGTGTGAGCAGCTTAGCAGTGACCAGAGGATACACGTCATTCCATGCACCATCCAGCCCAACCATACGGCCTTCACTAAAGAGAATTTTCCATGTGACCGATTTCCTTGGTCCCTTTTCCTGGCTACTTTAGGTACCAATTCTAAAAACTTTTTATCTTCCCTTTCTTCTCTTTCTGTGCCCCCTGCACTTGCAGGTCACTGGTGGTGTTCTGGGCTAGGTATTGGGAAGGCTGCTGTGCTGAGTGCTGGCCCTCCAGGAAGGCCATGGACAGCAGCAAGAGCCTCATCCTTAACTATCACTATTAGCAAACTGACAATAGCTTAGGTGTGAGGCTAAACCTGACAGCAGAGCTACATTGAAAAAGGGAACATCAGCAGTGGTTTTCCTCCCACCAGTGCAAGAGAGAGAGAATGTCAGATCCCTCCTAATGCTGGGGGAGATTTCCAAACCAAGGGTGGACACAGACCACTGAACAAGCCAGTCCACACTTTCCGTGGCAGTACCTCTGACTCCTCCTTTAGCTTCCTCCACTGCCAATATCCTCACCAGTCAATGCCATGTTGCTTCTTTGCTGCAACTGCAGACCAACACTTCTTGATTCAGGCTACAGAGAAAGAACTTCAAAGTAAGCTGTGAGCAGACCACAACTCCTCCTCTAATGAGGGGGCATGAAAGAGCTGTAGAGACTCAGCACAGCACTGTATTTGAAATGATTCAGAAGAGTGAGCATTAGAATTGCTGAACATTTACTGCTGGGGTTTGGGATTTTTTTGAACAAAATTTAAACCCAGTGTATCCACTGTACTGTAACACCTTTGGAAATGATGCCTTTTCTCCAAATGGCAAGGAGAAGTACTTCCAGGAGAAGCTCACAGTTTCCATGAGGAAGTGATTTGCAAATGTCAATAAAACTGACCTTGCAGCAGCTTGCAACAGATGTTCCACCTCCTCCACACGTATTTCATTATTGGCCTCTGCCTACTTTAAATGAAAGTACTCAGCTGGACTTTAAACCTCCCTTTTTGTGAGGTATCTTGTCCTGCACCACATTGGTGGTGTCTAACTTGCCTTGCAGCAATCTCAGTGTACCTGAATTCCAGTAGTTTAGTAGAAGATGTCGTATGAGAATCATTGCATGGTATAAACAACATATGTCCAGCATCATGATGCCGCAAAACATGAAAGAGGATAAAAGAACAGATAACAAATTAGAGGAATCTCTCCCCTTCCCTTTTTTGAGAACAGAGTAGGTGCTGGAGATGAGCAGTGAACAACAGCATCGTGCTAAATTCTTTTGAATTGAGTGAGTGATCCTTCAAGCAAGCTTTAGGATACACTACCTTATGAATATTATTCTACAAAATGAGTAATTTTAATAGTTTGCACAATCCTATTTGCATTAGTGACACAGTTAGTAATGAGAGAGAAAAATAAGAGGCAAAGTGAAAAAGCTTAGCATTCAATCTCTAGGCTTGATAGCAAGAAAGAAAAATTACAGGCAACATAATGCTTGAAAATAAATCCTGGTTGGCTGCCAAATATGTATTTCAAAATAATGCCTAATTGCCTCAGGAAATACATTAATCAAAGGCTCCCAGAGGCCTAAGAACCATTTGCTCCAATCGACCAAGGTAGAGTACTGATAAACACCTGGGTAATGTAAGGAGCTATACATGTTCTTGAGACAAAATACATGAGAAATAGAAAAGGACATCTAACTAAAAGCTCTTAAACAAGGTCCTTGAGCGGCTTACTGACATCACTCTTGGGGGAAATCAAAGTAAAATGTTGTTCTGACCATGAAATCAGCAACAGACATTAGATAATCACTGAATCACGCTGTCCAAATTGAGATATAGAAGGAGGCCTCAAGAAGAGCATCTCTGTGGTGTGGCCCAGATAATGGAGAGAGACAAACAGGCCAGCATGAAGAAATGATCAGATTATGCAAGGGCTCTGGTGAACAGCATAACTCCAAATGTCCCTGACCAAGGCAGAGGAAGAAAGTGCTGAAAAACTGAAGAAGAGCTGGACCCCTCAATGTATAGGTAAGGCTTCCTCTTCTCAGCACATCAGCCTGAGATCCTTGGATTCAGCTGGGGGCAGAGCCCAGGGTACCAACCAGTCCTGTGCTGCAGGGAGGGGACCCTGGGGAGGTTTGCTAGAGGGGCAGTGGCAGCCCCAGCCGAGCTCCTCACACCCCACTGCGAGGCACAAGGCCCCTGCCCTTTGCAGTCCTGCCAGCACGTGGCCAGAGCACAAGGCTCCTTTCTTGCCTTACGTGGTTTGCTCAGCAGTCCCTTTGATCCAGGACCCATGTCCTGGCCCTCCTCCTCGTGCGTTACATAAGCTTTCTAGGGCTGAGGTGTAGTTGCTAAGCAGTAATTTTGCACGACTGAAAAAGAAACCCATGATTGCTAGGTTCACTAAATGTTTTTTCCCCCTATTGCAATATAATTATAGCTATAATAAAACATTGCAGAACATTCATCAGCATGCAAAAATTAGGTCAGGAACAAAGTGAGTATATCATATATGCCTTTTAGAAGCCTTTTTTCCTTCCTTTGCCATTGGAGGGGGAAGGACCAGAAAAGTTTGTTATTGCATCAAATCATAAATAACAGGTTTCTCCATCCTGTCAGCTAACCTGACATGAGCAGAAGCTCATGTTCTTGTTTCAGAAGGCAGCTTGCTTCCCTCATCACAGAGCTCTCCAAAAGCCTCGCCAGAGGTTCCCTGCCTACAGCCTCAGCACGCAGTGTTTTCCCTGAGCTCTGCAGTCTGAAATGGGGATGCCCACACATCCCTCTGGTGGGGAGCTGCAGTTTAATCCCTTTTCCCCCATCTTTTTCTGTGTCCAACTGCCCTTCGATGTTGCCAATGAGCTGGCTCCAGTGTCTCTGCCATGCTGTCCGCCTATGCCCCGCAGCACTGCAGACAACAAGGTCAACTGAACGAGAGACAACACTTACTCCTCATGGAAATTAATTCCTTCAGAGAACAAACCAACTTGGTGATAGCCTTTGCTGCTCATAGACCTAGATTATTTATTCTATTGTTGCTTAAGTAATATAAATATTAAAAATACCTGCCTTCTATGTTTAATTAAAAAATAGAATAAATGAAACTTAAATCATGAAATTGCTTCTATGCCCATGCAAAGCATCTTCCTGATTAGCAAGAAGTAGTATCAAATCCACTGCAAAGACAATATTTTTTCTGCACTACCTGTTTTCATGATTACCACTCAGGAAAGATCAGCGTTTCATTACAATAGTAACAAAAACAAGATTAAAATGGAGGCTTTTGCCTACACACTTAATAAAAAATTGCAATTAAAGAGAATAAAGAAAAGTCACTGCATACAGATTCCTGGGATTCCAAGTCAAGAAAGCACTTCATTGACTGTTGGGGTCCTCCATCCCACATTCCTGACCCAATGCAACACGTGACCCACACACTTGAATCTAAGAGATGTGCGCTCTGTAGGGGCAGCTCCATTCCATGTAGGGTGAGCAGGGTGGTTAGCAGACAGTGTCAGCCCTAATTAGTTGAATATCGGTATTATCTGGTGTTAAACACATTCTGAAGCTGAATCAGCCCTTGGCATCCAATTTCCTTCATAGCCCGTCAGGATGTGAAGCTCGGGGAGAACAGAGCGTGTTAATGCCAGCAGGGCCGGGCTGCCTGAGCTCCTGTGCCTGCAGCTGCTGTCACCGCTCACTGGGGCAGCGGGGCGTGGGCATCAGGGAAAAGCTGTTTCTTGACAGGGGTTTCTGGGGGGTAGTTTTATTTACTTTTGTGTGGGGGCGGTTGTAGAGCCTTTGCTTGCTCTGGTTTTGGGGTTTTGTGTGTGTATGTTTGGGGTTTTTGTTTGTTTTTTCTTTCAGCAGTGGGTCCCCACTTAGGTTTTTCTCCCTTCCTGCAGAAACTTCCATTATTATAATCACTTGTTAAACTCTGCTTGAGAGGGGGCATGTCCAGCAGGAGACTGGTGCTCACTAGTAGCTAACAAACCTTGTTCGCCCTGTGTGCGCTGACCACCCCCAGAGCAAATCTAGGCTTGCTGTTTTCGGCGGTACTTTCCCTCACTGATCCACCTCTCAGCGGCCACCACTGCTTCCAAACGCAGCTGAAAGCGCCGCTAGCAAAGCAAGGGGAGCAGCTGTGTCGGCAGCACCCGCCTGCTCTTGCACCGAGACAGAAGAAGAAGCAGCTGGATATTTCACACCGGAAGAAAAGGTAATTATCCTAATTACTTCTATTTACTACGCGCTTCCTGCTATAGGCCTCAGAAGGGGGAACTGTAACTACTCAACGCAGGTTTACTGGCGCAGCGGAACAACAGATGCCTTTTGCTCAGGTAAGCCGGGGCTCCTGTGGCTCCCCAAGGTGCCGAAGGACACGGAGTGCCACCACCCCAGGCGGAGCTGCTGTGGCACAGCCCTGCCCTTGTCACTGCTGCTGGGTGCTTTGCGAAGAGGGTGCTGCTGCCACAGCCGGCTGTGGCGACAGGCACAGAACGGGCACTGCAAACACCGCAGCGCAACACCAGCGTTACCTGGAAAAAACATCCCTTCTGATCACAGAGCCGAGGACACTTGAGTGCTGCCACGGCAAGGGGCCGAGAGCTGAGTGCAGTGACAGGGCACTGCCACGGGCCAGCCAGAGCCACTGCAAGGGATCCTGGAGGGACGGCAGGAGTGATGGATGGCCTGAGGAGCCATCCAAAACACAGGGCCGAGTGAGGAAATGCATCACAAAGTGTCAGGGCAGCGGCAGGAGATACAGCATGTTTAGGAGTTGACTTGGAACGAGGCAGTGCTGAACACGTGTGGCTGCTGGAACGCCATGTGGCAAGGCAGATGTGACTGAGCAGCATATGGGCCACTCCTTTTGGGCTGGGGGGAGGCAAGGCTATGGTCAGAGACAGTTTTCCATCTGTGGCAGTTCATTGCCATAAATAAAGTGATAATGTGCGCTAATTAGTACAGGAGTTATAACAGCAAGTCACTTTTAGTACTACAGATGATTGAGAAAAACCTCAAACCAAACCATACTTTAGCTTCTCTCAAAACTTACCCCATTCTGCCTCTCCAGCAGCCCACAGCCCAGAGCTGCACTCCTCACATGCTTACCAGTGTGCATCCCCAGCTTCACCCTTTCCTTCCTGGGATCCCTCAATCTCCAGTTCAGGAGAGCCACCTTCTCACCTCTCCTCTCCTCCCCAGACATGCCAGGCAGGGTGGGATGCAGGGAGACACCTTATTGCTGACAGGAGTGAGCACAGCTGGTTGTGATCCGTAGGGAATTATTCCTCCTTGCTCTCTTCCTGCTCCAGGTGGTGTTTGCAGGGCAGTCCAAAGTGTTTGCACCAGAGCTGAACATTTAAAGTGCAAAGCAAATGTTCTGGGATGTGTCTGCACTTGGAATTCGGTGGTGTATCCATCCACCCTGGGCAGCTACAGTTGTGTAATTGTAAAGCGCCATTCCAATTCACATATAGGCAATTATAACACCAGATACATTTTATGAAGTAGTAGATGGCTTGACAATACTTTTCTTGGTTTATTTAAGAGTTCTGAAGCCTTCTTGAAAGGCATCTTGGGCAAGGAAGAAAGGAATTTTCAAAGTAGACAGGAATTTGGGGGAACTTTAGCAAAGTGTCAGGACCCAAAATATTTAGATCAGAATGGTCTTGTCAAAACTGGTAAAACTCTAACTCACTTCTTTAAGTCAGAGGTTGTTCAGTGTTAAAGTGCCAATGTAAGAAACAAAACAAACAGTCTTTTTGAAATAAGTTCTGTAAGTAAAAATAAAGAGCTTAATGTTAGAGTTCTAAAAGCAAAATTTAATAAATTAATATATGCATGCCAGATAAAAATACAAAATTACAATTGAAATAGCAATAATAATAAAGGAACACTGTTCAGTATTGCAGATTTCACTGCAACCACCATAAACATCATGGAGAATTACTTAAAGTAACATTTAAAGTACAATTTTGTTTCTGTTAAAAACAAATTACTATATGATGAAAAAATGGAAAGAAACCCAAGAAGAAATCAGCCCCAGAAGTGGAAGAGAATAATATGAAATGTCAATAAATGGCCAGAGGCTCCATTTCACATAAGTCTGCCTTCTTTTTAGTATCAGAAACCAATTACATAGAACAAAAAAGCAAATTCACAACAGGTTTACACGGAGAAACATGCTGAATTACAATCACAAACTATCCAGAACAAAGATGCTGCACCAGTTCAGTTGTTTTCTTCATGGAATGAGTCTCACCAGAACAGGGAGAACAGGGAGCAAATCATGCAATAGCTTTAGGCTTTTTGTTTTTTATTTTAACATGATAAACACCCAGGATTACTAGTACTGGAAAGTATGTGTTAACCTTTTTCAACATCAGCTGAATGGCACTATAGAAACGACAAAGAGTTCCTTCATTTTTATCCTGAATACATCAAAAGCTCTAGCAAATATGGAATTCAGTGACAAGAGCCATTAAATTACTTTAAAATATTCCTTCATCCATAGAACACTGTTGCTTCCTTTTTTATTACAAAACCCCCAAAATATTCAAAATAAAATGTCTTCATTTTTTATAAGCATCTCCACCACAAGTCTCTGATAGCGGATGTCGTTCAGTGCAGCCATCGCGTCCAGCTCTGGCGCTCTCATAAGAGTTGGTCCAAAAACTATGCCCAGGTTCTCTGCACTCATCAGGTTTTCCTTTTCATGGAGCGTTACTCTGTAAAAAAGCCACAGTGATTCTCACATTTCTTCTGTGCCAAACCATGCCTGCACATGCTTGAAAATCAGGGAAAATAGAAACATGTGCCTTTCCCCAAGGAGAGGCCACGGTTTCCAGCAGGTCACAGATGGGAGTGTCAGGTGAAACACTTGGGAGTGAGTGAAAGCAAATGCTGTGTGGGTTTGTGGTGAGTCAGTGTCTCTGTCCTCAGAGCACACAGACTGTGCTCACTTGCACTGCATGAACAAGTCCTTTGCTATACAAAAACTATAAACTCAAGATTTTTCTTCCACTTCTCCCTTTCTGCCTAATTTTTATTTGAAAACACGTCAGACTGATGTTACCAAGCTGCTGTGTCCCCAGTCTGTAAATACTCCAAATAAAGGAGCTGTGTCTGAGCAAGACAACAATCTGTTGAGCAGCACAGCTCCTTTTAGCAAAAGTATTAAACAGAAGTTTAAAAATAGTGGATTTTCTCACCTTTCTACCTTATCATTCATCTATACCAGAAATATGGTGTGCAAAAGCAATTTCCTAGGTAGAGCAGCAACAGCTAATCTTGAACAGGGTGAGGAAAAATTCACTTCACACTTCACAAGCTGTAAGGTGGAATTTTTTGTTCCAATGTCTCTCATCCCTTTGTCCATTTTAAAACACCGAGTAGAAATGTCATTGAAATAAAGGGACAAATCAGGCAGAAACTCGTAGCTGAATTTTGCCTGAGGCACTCAGCAGAGTAAATGCAGTCCTCCTTGTAGAAGAACTACAAAATGAAAAAAGGCAGAAGAGAGCTTAAAATAAAGAATTTTTTCTAAGGAAAGGGAATGATTCTTACATATTGACAGTAGGTTCATGTTACTTGAGAAACTAAAATGGACACCCTAACAATGCCACCTTGGTTTTGCTTTGCAAGGGATAATCCCCTGTGCCTGAGTATTTGCTGCTGTGCACACTACCACTCCTGCCACAGTCCCCTCCAGGATTTGGTGGGCCTGGACTAGACTTTTCTGGAGGTGCTAACATGGACTTTTGCTAAAAATGAGTGTGACTTAGAGTTCTTTGCAGCTATTCCACCCACCTCTTCAGATGTGCCATGAGATACCGTAATGTTTCACAGTGTGCAGGCGGCAGCAGCTTCAGCGCCTCGTGGAGAATTTCCAGCTGTTCATCCGGATCCGTGGTTTCTGAAACACAGATGTTCAACTGTCACCACACAGACAGCCAGAATTCACATGCAGAAAGGCAGCAACTGGTGGCCTGCACAGGAGGTGGGGTCTCACAGCTCTGCTGGATTACTCATGGAGGATTTGTCTGTCCAAAGAGGTGCTCAGAGCACCATAAGGATGTGACTGGTTTTGGACGAAGAAAACTCCCTAAAGCAAACTGCACTCCACTGAAAGATTCCCTGCAGCCTACTGAAACAATTCCTCTGGCAATCCTTGCTGACTGGACTAGTTTTGCACAAATTATCTACAGGCGCAACTCTGGGAGAGCAGAAGGTACTGGGAACTTTGCCATCAGTGCCGTTGGCTGTGTCCATATGACTTGGAAAAAGTTCTCTCCAGAGGAGCTGGAAGGCCAGCATGCAGTCCTTGTTTTCTACCCATGGCTACCTCACACCTTTCCAGGTGTGGCTGCTGTAAACACATCACAGAGATGCTTCAGGCAGCCAGGATGTTTGGGAGAGATGCTCCAGCTGGGCTTACTGCCGTGCTTGTAGACCCTGTTTCTGCAAGGCCAGCCCCAAAGGTGGCCTTAGGATGATGAGTGGTTATCAGCTTATGAAAACACTCAAAATGGACAACTCCAAATGACAGAAACAAATGACATCTTATTTCTAAATATTTCCATAAATCACCTTCCTTCTGGCAACATAAACCCAGCAGACTTTAAATATCACTGTCAAGTACCCGGGACTCATGCAAGATGCACAAGTGATATAACCCATAATGTGTGATGAAAAGGAGACATTCCTGGTGACAAAGGCAAAGGAAAACATGATCATGCTCATGTAGCATCACACGGCCAGGCCCTAATGTGCACTGCATGTTTAGTCCTGCAATCCTTACTAAACTGGGCATGCAGGGTAAGAGCTGATGGGACAGCTATAAAATGAATAGGACAGTCCTGCACAAAAAGAAGAAAAGGCTAAGAATGAAAAGCAGACAAAAAATATGTTATACTTACTTGCAGACTCTATAAACTTTGGGTAGGCATCATATGTGATGAGTGGAATTGGCAAATCCCTGAAGTACAGTTTAAGTGCACCAGTGATAATATTGATATCTTCATACATATTCACAGAAATATCAGCTTTTTCCCCATCTGTGTGGAGAAGGCACTGACATTAAAGCCTTGGAAATGTAAACAGATGTAAAGCAGCATTCAAAAAAAAATAATAACTTGCTTAAGCAAACATTATTGGAAAGGACACAACTACAGATTTTGGCTTTTGTAAGTAAAACAGAGTTACTGGACTGTGACATTCATGGTTTCAGAGTGAAAACCTCAAGCATTTTATAAAGTAACATATCCTTTCTTTGTTTCAAATAATTACTAAAAAATACAGTTTGGGTTTTTTTTAAAACCTGCCTGCCTGATCTAGCAGTATCTGTCTTGTATTAACGTGTGGATGTTTCGCTATTTCTGAACACACTGGATTGCAAAACAACACATTCGTCAGCACTGAATGAGAAATCAGGGAGTCTGGGAAAAAAAGTAAAAGGCAGAAAACCAGCTTTGTCCACAGCCCCCCTATTTTACAGGGAAAACATGTGTTCACCATTTACTACAATATACTACCTACTCCAGACTGCAGCGGACACAGATCCAGAACTTGGCTTCTCCAGCACATCCCCACCCTGCTAACACTGCAGATGTTTTCTGAACAGGTCCAGTCCTCCGGACAAACAGGAAAGAAAGTTTCCAGCACCAATTCTGGGCTTGATTTCTACTGGGATAGAGGGACTGCAGCTGGAAAGCCTTTAATTTTCCCACTGTCTTTTCTCAGAGAGAAGAGTTCTCAGTGACCTTCTTTTAGTCTGTAATAATTCAAACTCTGTTTGCACTATTGCATTCATCTTATTATTTTGGAGCTTTCATCCAGAAAGATGGATTTAAGTTGCACAGCCCTCTTAAGGCACTTCACCACTTACCCTGTCTCCCTCCCCCACCCCTCGGAGCGTAGTTTGACTTGCAAACTAGGGCAGTAGTTCAGAAAGGTTTGTCCTTTCCTACACACATGGTTACTGGAGCACAGATACTGATGGAAGGAGAAAAGTAGATTTTTGTAATAAAGGCCAAAGTGAAGGTGATAAGCTTTTCTGATGGGGAGTCTCCCCTCCTGCCAGCACAGCCGTTGGACTGCTTCAGACCACTGATGCAGTGGAGCATGAGACAGAGGCTCTGCAGAAAAACTGTGTATATTTAATACATCAGCACCAAGTTCCAGCATGCAGGAAAGACTGTACCTCTGTCAAATGCCATTTTGACATCTTCGATAAGATCACTAAATCCTGAGACTCTGTACAGTCCTTCAGAATTAAGACCTGCAATGAACATTTTAACAAGATTAAAATTAGTCCTTATTTTGCCTTCCACCTAGTTCTTCCCTTGGCAAGTTTTTCATTTAAGGCAGAAAAAGCAGACATGCTTTAAAAGCCTTATCAGGTTCTTCTTCCAGAATGAAACCTTATCCTGGGTTTTTAACCCTGACCACTGCAGTAGATGGCTTGTTCTATCAGCACTAAACTGTATTTGTATTTACGCAAATGACTTCAGAGCTGAAGAAACATATTAAACCAATTATGACTCATTTAAAAGTAACTCAGATTAACATACTTGATGATCAGTCATTATTTCAGAATGAAAACAAATACCCTAATTCTGGAAAAGGATACTCAGTGTGGGCTAGGGGAACTAGCAAGAGCGAACATGTTAATATTAACCCCCTTTGTTTTGCCACATTCACTTAATTTTTAAAATAAATATACTATTGGAAATATAGGCACTAATATGTAACTACAAAGCAGTAACTGCCTGTTAAGCAATTTCTAGCAGAATCTATAAAAATTATAAATGGTATGAACCATGAAATAATGCAAAGTATAATACTAGCTGTGCAGAGTAATGGGCAGTCATAAAATGTCTTGTGAAAATCTGTTTTGAGCAATCATACATTCAGCAGAAACCCAGATGACCCAGATCAATCTAAATGGATTATCAGTAAAGCAACGAAAGTCCATTAACGATGCCTTACCTCTAGATTCAATCTCCCTAATGCACATATCTACTACCATTGGTCTCTTGGTGAAGTGTGCTTTCACTAGCGTGGTAAGGTCACAGCTGTACACTTTTTTGACATGCTTCAGGTCTGGCTTGCAGTCATTTGGGACCATCTTGGAACATTGCTTGTGCACATTTAAACCACAATCTGAGGGAAAAAATGAAAACATGATTAGGCTGGCGTTTGCTGAAAATGTATCCTGACGTCAGTGCTGTGGAGTACAAATGGCTCCGGCAGGATCTGACCTCAGCTCACAACTGTTAACTCTCTTGAGGGCCCTTAACCATCAAATACCTGAGGTAGGGACAGCCCTGAAGTCAGAAGGATTTCCTACCCAAGACATTTCTGCTGTTTCTAGAAGGTCTAACACAGACTGACAAGCTTTCCCTATGATTTTTCAAATCAGGAGCTAGGAGTCAATAATATTCCCCACCACTATTACATAGATTGCTGTCACAATGTAGACTTTCCTCCCAAGTTACTGGGGATTTCCTAACACCTCCATCTTCAGTGTAGTCCTGGATCTGGCACTTTAGACATCTCCTAGGGGAGATGAAGGTAGGGACTAGGTTACAAACACCCCACAAGCCCTCTGCAGTGAGCTGGCAAGGTAGTGCCAAAACCTGAGTCACCATGGGGACCTCTAAGCTCTAGGCAGGTGTGGGAGCCCTGCCCTGCCTGGAGGGGAGCTCAGAAACAGACACAGGGGTCACCAAGCTGGCTGGTGATTTCTTGCTACCAAGCAGCTGACAGGACTTTGCTAAGCCAAAGTGACAGGAATTTTGATGCCATTTCACAGAGTGTTTCTGTAATAGTGTTGTAGGGCACCAAAAGGATTCTCTTTACTCTAAAATTACTTAGGAAAATCTTAGATTTTTTTTCTTTTTTTTTTTTAAACAAAAACAAACAGTTCCACAGCTTTATTGTAAAAACAGAGAACAAGATTAAGTTTAAGTGAAACTTAACTGAAACCAGTTCTGCCTAAAAACCGCTAAGAACACAATGTTCAGTGTTTGGGAAGGAAAAATCTGGGAAACCACCACTTATACAGAGATGGGAAGAGCAATACAGCACCCTTGAAGCTAAGCCCACCCTGTGATCAGCACCACGAGGCAGCAGAGCTCTGGCACTGACCCTGAGACTCTGCTTTCAGTGCCACCTCTCCTGTTCTGCCATGCAGACTGCCAGGTGCTTGTCAAGAAACAGCTGAACCCAGCAAGGACGGCACCACATCACAGTGAGGGCGGCTGCCACACTCTGATGTGTACTTGGCATGCACAGGGACTGCTGTTCTGCAAGCATTTCTGCACCTTCCTGCACTGCCATCCAGAGGGCCCTGGACTGTCATAGGATTAAGGGATGTAGGAGCTTGAAGGATCGATGCCTTGATGAAAATCTGTACTTTCTCACTGCAAGACTGGGTACCTATCTACTGAGAATCCCTTTGTATTTTGTTCCTGCTGATTTTGCCAATACTTGTACTTTTATTAAAGTTCCAAGTTATTTGACTTAGTTCGTTCCAAAACAGTAAACCCCAGAATTCATGGCTAAGTTTAATTTCCACTAAGTCAGCTGCAGTCTGCTGCTAAAAGCACTTTGTTTACTTAAAAGGCCTATAAAGTAACCAGAATTGACACTTAGGATCCTCTGGTTGCAATTAAAGTTTGGCATGTCACCTTCAATCAATCAAAACTTGCACAGATCCTGATCCAGATGAAATGGCTGATTCTCTTGAGGTATTTCTGTGCAGGAGTGACCTCCCTTCCTCGTGAGGAGCGGAGAATACACAGGCAGGGAGCTGCGGATGCTGAATTTTCCTCCTGGATGTGTTTCTGTGCTGTGAACCCCACCCTGGGCAAAGCCACGCAACCCAAAATGCGGCAAACACATGGAGCCTCTGAGGGTCCTGGGGGCCCAGCCTGGGTGGGCTGCTTTGCCCCCAGCCCGCCTGGGCTCTCCCCAGCAGCTGCCTGGTCACAGCCACCTGTGCGGGACCCCGGGCAGTCCCCACTGCTGCCCCTCCCCTGTGGGGAAGTGGGGTTTGGTCACCTGGGTTCCTCAGTGTTTGCAAAGGCATCTCGTTCCTGACACAGGGAACAGTGACAGCCTTGCTTTCACCTGAGCACTCATTTCAGTCCCACATTTACTCAAGCATTCCAAGACCCCAACTGACCCCAAAGCGACCACATGCCCAGCATCTCCTCACCTGTAATTTCTGGGCACAGAACAAAGAAACTCTGAGCTCGCCAGCCAGCACAGGCAAGGGGAGCTCCTCCTATGCTTTAAATATCTGTGCCCTGTGCCGTATTTTGCCTGAACTTTGAAAAACCGGGTCTCCCTGTGCTTTAAATAGGGAACCCACATTCACTGAAACATGTGACCTGAGCCCTTTAGTGAGTCACTGCTTCGGCCGTAACACAGGAAGGAGAAGCTGTTCTTGCCTCCTCCGGGTCTTGTAGAAACAAAGCAATAAACGTTTGCAGAAATGAAGAGGTAAAATTACTCTTCTTTGGTGTAAGGTTTGAATAGTGTGTTGTGACTAAGACCAGCACTTTTAAAAACAAGAAGACAAAATACTGAATAGGTGCTTTCTAAACAGAGACAAAACTGTAGAGTAAAAATAATAAAAAGTCAAATAATTAGAGGCAACATCTTAACAAACACACACAAGGGAAGCAAATTGAGACCACATAGGAAATCTTAAATCTTGACTGACTTTATTTAGGAATAAACCTTAACATTGCAATAATAGTATTTACAAATGCAAATAAAATTATTGTACATACAATTCCTAAAACTGCCTCAAGAAGCACCTCTTCCAACAAGCAAGAAGTATCTGTCTTTCAAAAAGTCTACAAGACTGGACTGGCAGCACCTTACTCATGAGAACTCATGAACAATTCTGTGAGTGCAAATTAGCTGCTTCACACAGACAGCAATATAGCTCAGAGTCATGTTTCTGGAAACCCAAGGATCATTAAGAATACAATACACAAAAGAAAGGAAAAAAACCCATACTCCCAAGTATCTTACACTTGACTTAAACCAATTATTGCCTTGACTGAGGTCATCTTAATTATATTTATACACAAGAAAGTTTCAATTCATTAAAATCTCAACTTACAGAGATGCTTTCATTGTGAAAACCTTGCTTCTGACAGTAATTGTTTTATTGCTAATCCCATAGAGTTGGATGGGTTTTGAATCTGACCTCATTAATCCCAGAATAATAATTACAAATGCAGAAGTCAACTTTTCTCCTCCCTCTTTTGTTCTTCCTTTGCAGTTGATTAGATTTTATCTATGAACCCACTGCTTAAGGGCTTATCAAGACTCCTGAGAAGCACTTAAAATACTGGAAATCTGGAAATACTTCAGATACTTAATGTTTAGAAAATGTGTGAGCCTTATGTTCAGTATTACTGGGCTGTATGGTGTCCTAATAGCTAAGGCTTCTTGCCTCTTGTGTAAGCACACAAAACCACCTTACTTTAGCAATTTTGTATCAGTAAGTATATCAAAGTGATTTCAGTGAATTTGCATCAGAAAATGATACTTTTTTCCAGTCAAGAACCTGAAACTCACCATTGCTGTGCTTCCTGAGCCAAGTGGGCTTCTAACCCCAGCTGACCCTCTAACCCTTCATAAAGGGCAGACCATCCACGTCTCAGTCACTCATCTCTGGTGCAGTTGATGACTAAGGATGATGTCTCGCTAACTCCAGAAAGATAGAAAGCACCATGGCAGGAGGTCAGTCCTCCTCTCCACAGAGCATTGGGAATGTGCCAGTTTTGTACTTAACTATACTCAACTTACTTGTTACTACTAAAGGACAGGAATTATACTGCAAACTGAGTACTACTAAATTAAAAAAAGTCCTGTGTTCTCATTGCAGATGCTTTGAAAGCTTCAAAAGCCATTATTTTAGAATCAAGTAGGAAGGAAGAGGAAAGCCAAGTGCTGAATCTCTCTGCACGCTGCCGCAGGGTGAAGTCTTAGGACTGCTTGCCTTGTTTGCACATGAGCTTCATAATCTGGCTGGGTTCATTAAGACCAAGAGGATTAATTTCATTTCAAACTGAGGGTCTATTTACTTTTCATTATATCAAAATGAATCCAGAATAGCAGCTTTACTCTGGATCTAAAGTAACCAGGAGCCTTATCCATTTCTTACAGAAATTCATCAGCACTTACCTGCTGCCTGGTGAGGAGCTACAGAGAAATCCCCCTAAAGCATTGTATCTGCTGAAAAATCCTACAATAATATAGGACAGATGTAAAAGATGCAGTCATGAGCTCTTGCAGGTCAATAGTAAAACTTCTGCTGACTTCAGTTAATCAGTTTCACCTTATAGAGATGATTTCTCAGAAGTAGAATTGTAAGTCACCCTTACTATTCCTTTTACAGTGCTATCAAACTGTGGCTACCTTTCAAATATACCACATGGACCAAAACCAATGCAGCCATAAATTCAAGAGTTTATAGGAAGTTTGGAAATTTAAGGAGGGTGGGCAGAAAGTAATTTTAGATGACAGGTTTGAAAGTCTGTGATAAGCTGCCCTGGCTTTAACAGCATATTGATCTAGGAGTTCAGATGGGCTGTGACATTACTTCTATGAGAAGTATTAAATTTAAAACCAGCCTGACAATAGTTTCCTATGATGCCTAGAACAAGGTTTGGTAATGTTATAGAAACAGCTAATACTGATGTTAGTCCACTGGGCTAAAAGAACAAATAACACATTCCTATTAAATGCATGAGCAGAACCAAAAGATATATGTACGTTACTACTGCCCCATGAGCACACATTATAAATATTTGCAGAGACTAAAATATACTTAGCTGTCGCTTTTTGTTATACTGTTGATTTGACTTCAGTCAGTTTTAGATTTCCTTTGGTTTATGATTTACTGGCTAATGTGGCTGCTGATCATGCTCCATCGGAACGATACCATGTGCTAGATATATCACTCTAATTATATGTCCGAATTATCCCCCCCAAAATTGATGCATTCTATCACTCTGAAGAGCAGCTTTAAGAGCTAATGGGTAGATTTACATTATCTGCAAGAAGTCTTGAAAGACTCTTCTGAGGTTTGTGGAAGTGTAAGAGGGTGGGAAGCATGGAGCTGGGGTGCTGGCACCGAGGGTTGCCTTGGGCCGGTCCATTGCAGCACAGACAGGGCAACACCCTCACACCCAAGCTGACACAGGAAGACAATGGCCTCCACACAAGCACCAAGTACTGGCATCGTTCCTTCTGCAAGAGTGAATAGGTTAGAAAGGAATTTGCTCTCATACATCACTCAGGAGCTTGTAGCTTTTCTTTAAAAATTTAAACGCTCTTTCTGTAGCAGAGGGAGCAATGTTTTCTGCTTCGTGGGATGCAGCCGTGTTCCAACAGGCAAGTGAAGGCAGCAGCCCCAGTGGCCCCATGTGCTGCACTTTGTGCTTCCAAGCACAGTCCAGCGGGGTGCTGTGAATGTCTGCCCTCTTCCTTCTCCTTTTCCTCCTCCTCAGCTGTGTGGTTGCAACTTGGGTGGCCACACTGGAGCTGCCACAGCGCCTCAAGTATGTGCTATGTGTTCATGTGCAATGCACATCTGGAAGCAACCCTGGTCCCACCAGAGTCTTAAGCCACTTCATTAAACAGCCCCATGGCAAAAATTGCTTCCAAACATGTGAGTATGCTCCCTGAAACCTGCTTTCATCTGCACCACTGTATCATGCACTACAGGGTACATTATTTTAAGAAAGGAATTTCTAGAGGGCAGCTAGTTACTTGGCAGCAAAATTATCTAATGCTACAGAAAAATCAGGGCTGATGAAAAGAAAAAAACCCCATCAAATCACCCAATATTCCCTTATCTCAAATCAAAGAATACTTACATTTGTGCCTCCAAAATGCTTAGTGACAATGGTTCAATTTCATGGAAGTTTTGAAAGATTAGAGTGAGTCTGTTCAAGAACTTCCCTGGCTTCCTGCCACGATACCTGCCTACCTCCTTGACAGCTCCCTGGCTGGGCCACTGGCTTGCTCAAGGCTTCCAGGTCTGTGTGGGCTTGGAGATAAAGCTGCTTTTAGGACTTACAGTTTCAAGAATATATAGCTCCAGAATAGCTTCCCCATGGGAACGGCTCTGAAGCAAGGATCTGCTGACTGATTAGCATTTCAAAATTCTGGAGCTCATTCCTCACAGGAACACCACCAGATCCCGAGCTGGTGGAACAGCTTGTCAGGCAGCACACATCTCCAACAGCATCAGCACCTGCTGCACTGGGCAGGGGCTGTTGTCCAGTCCCCTTCCCACAGCCCTGACCTCTGTGGCTTTGCTTTGCTCTTTGGGCCTATACTGGGCTGACTGTGCCCTGCATTGCACAACCACCAGAATCTCGGTGCTCATCTCAGAAGGAGCATGGATGTGTTTTTAAGGCACAAGTGTGGGCAGAAGGGAAGCTTCCCATGACTGAGACAAGCAAAATACCTTTAGAGTGGGCAATGTGACGAGAACACCTTGCTTTTCCCTTTGCTGACTTTAGTCACAAGAGCATCAGCCGTTTTTCCAGGCACAGAAAGCGTGAGCACTCTGCCTGCACAATTAATGCCTGAGGATGGACAGGCTCCTATGTGCTTGCCTTCATCCTTACACACCAATGGAGCAACACAGGGCTGTCCAACACAAAGGATTTCATAGCAAGGCAAAACAAATAGCAAAGGAAATGGGGCAGCTGTACATCTTTCAATTGCTGGAGAAGGAAATGGATGAAATGGGGAAATTAAACACTTAAGCAGTAATTCACAAAACAATCCTGCTTTGAGACTGTACTTCAACTTTTTTGAAAATGAACTCCCAGGGCTTACTGCGGTCAGGGCTGGCAGCAATATTGCTTGGGCTCTGCCAGTGGCAGCTGGTTATCTGCACACTGGTAGTTCGGCTGCAAGTTAATGTCTGTCAGTTCTTCAGAGAGAAGTTACCTGCTCCGAGGAATGCAAAAGACAGGAAGTGCTACAGGGGTAGCGGACTGACATAGTCTGGGGCAAAACTATGAAGGCAGCAGAAATGATGCTTCATGTACAGCCTTAGAGGGTCATGCTGCCTGGTGTTACTAGGAGCAGCCTAGAATACCATCAAAAGCACCCAGTGAAATAGATATATAAAAAATTAACTTTATGATAAGCTAATTAATGCTCTTTAACCAGCCTGTTAAAAAAAAAAATCTTCTGATTAAACTGCTTATTCATTAAGACCAACAAGCAAAAGGGTACAGAGGAATGACTTGGAGAGTTCTGATGGGCTGGATACATGTGGCAGCTTGACAGGTCTACTAATCTGCCTGTCCACCAGTCCACTTGGGTAGCACACGAACAGCATCATTAATGCTCTAGTCTCTGAGAAGACACTATTCTCTTAATGCTACTGCTTGTTACGTGTTTGTATCATTCATAAAAATAACTCCCTGGTGCATATCTGCAAATTTTCTTTTATTATTGTTACAGTTTCTCTTCTGAACACATTCTGGGCAGTGGGATGAGCCCTGTGAGCACAGGAGAGCTTTACATAGGAGGAATGTAACTAAGAATACATTTTTCCAAGTTCATGCATTGAATTTTGATCTGGGTAAACTCTTATGTCTTCATTAACAACTTCTGAGCTTCAGTGTTTACACAAAGTGGTGGCATTGTAATTTCAAATACTTCTTCAGTCATTTCTACTTATGGCAGAAGCCCGCAGGAAAGCAGTCTAGAGATGGAGCATGCCATCAGAAAAGGCAGATTCCTTGAGATGTGTCTTCATCTCACAAAAATTTTAAGGGCCTGTGGCTTGGATGCAAAAGTTGGAAGTACGACCCTCTGAGGCAGTAGGGCAGATATTAATTACAAGGCTTCACTCTAAGGAAGCAAATCTGTCTTCAAAGAAGCTGATGAAACAAAGATCAAATTTGAGAGAATGACATTTAAGGAAAAAGAAACTATTTCTGTTTTGCTAGATACCTTAAGCAGAAGTCAGACTACATACTACACCCACCAATTAATTTCCTACAGGATCCAAATCCCAGAGATCACCCCAAGTTCTAATTTTGGAAGACAATGAAGTTCTTCTCATGTTTGGTCATTTGTATTAATCCCCAAACCTTGGCAGTCCAGATAACACCCAACATCTCACTTCAACCAACAACCATCCATCAGGTGTCCAATGTGGTGCCTATGTTTACCTCTCATCCTGAAGGAAGGAAAAGACATAGTCCTCCTTGTCTACCATAAAACTCGAACAAGGATAAGTTAGGGAGAATCCACCTTCCAGGGATTAATAATACAGGACTGCACCTGACAAGATCCTGAACACAGTCAAGTCTGTCTTTTGGCAGAGAGGGACACATTCAGCTGTGCTGGACTGAAACAAAGCACAAATCAAGCTGAAGTTGCTAAGATATCCTTGCTGGTTGCTATGGCAGGTGTACTGTTACGAATGTTTAGTTCTGGTTTATTATTTTTTAAAGGATTGGCTTAGTTTGTGTAACATAAACTATCAGCCATTAGAAATAAGCTCTGTTTTTTTCCACTGGCTCTTCCTCCTTTCTGAAATGGGTGACATTTATCTTTGCTGTCTGGTCTTGGACTGTCGCACACTTCTCTTCTTGCAGGTTTTTGTGCTTCTGCAGAGAATAGGATTTAAAATGGTCGAGAGTAGCCCGTGCAGTAATCCATTTCTATTTGTTAAACTTATCACTTCTGTACAGCAAGTAGAGTCCTCTTGAGATGTGCAACTGTTTGCTATTAAAAAGTATAAAATATCATATGATCCATGCAGTTCTGCTTATAGGTATTTTCAATAAAATGATTTTACAGACCACCAAACAGATTTTGTGGATTTCCCTGGAGTGGTATTGAACCCCACTTGAATGCAAGTGGGCTGCATCCTGCTAAAAGCTGTAATTTTGTTTTGAGTACAAACCCACTCTGAAAAGCAATGGCCTCATGTGGCTCCTGGTTTACTGTGCCTCATTGTCTCCATATTAAAATGACTCAGTACAGAGGCAAAAGTATTACTTTTTTTTTAAAAAAAAAAGCACTGTAAGACCACATAAACTCAGCCAAATTGACAGCACTCAAGCCTGAGCTCCCCTACACCAGCACATTAACACTGGCTATGCAGGCCCTGGTTCTGTGTCCGTGCACCTCCAGTGCTTCCCTGAAATGCCCAGATCTGTGCAGCTTCTGGCTCTGTTGGCTCGCCCAGCCTCAGCTGTGGGAACAGGCTGACACTGCTGCAGGTGAGGCACACACAAGGCAGAGTGGGGAACTGCCGAACCTGTCCTGCCATCTCCACCTCCATGGGGCTCTGCCCAGAATCCTTCTCCTCTGCCCAGCTGCTGATTTCTATGAAAATTATGAGAATAAAATCATCTGGGAAGCCCCTGGGAAGCTACTGCTGAGGATGGCCAGTGTCTCAAAGCCAGCCCTGCAGTGAGGGGAGGACGAGTCAGGCGGGTGGGCTGCCTCCCGTGCCCCTGGGAAAGCCCGACCCTCCTGCTCCTCACGCGCGGGGAGCCAGGCGGGACAGGGCACACTGCAGCCACCCGAGCCGCCGGGCTGGGGAAGGACCGTGGGCAGCGCCGACCCCGCACGGCTCCTCCTCACACCCCAGATAATGGAGTGCACACCAGCAGCTCGGCCAGCTGTGCCCAAAAAAACCCAGCCTCACTCCACCCCAACACCCTGCTGACACTTCAGCAAGCATGGTCGTATAACATGGGATTTTAAAACATAAATAAGATCATAGAAATTACTGGAAGCTACCAACACTGACATGAAACCTCACACGAGACAGAAAGCCCTAATTATAGCTCCTGAACCTATGAAGTCATCTAATACACATATGTTCCTTACACTGAAAGGCGGAGAAAGGATACATGCAGTACTTATCACCATCCTCATAAGGAGGAAAGAACACCAGATTTTGTAAGCTTTTGGAAACCCACAATTTAGAAAAATCTGCATAAATCCATAAAATCAGCTCTACTTCAGTTAAAAAACAAAAAGGGCACGTTTTTTGTAAAAAAAAAAAGGTACAAAAAAAAGGTACAAAATAATAAGCACTTTGGGTTTAATTGTAAAAGCAATAGGATTAATTCCACAGTGCCATGCAGCATTGCAAGCCTTCATACGGTTTATTTTTATTGTTTTTCTGGATCAAAGTTACCTAACACCGATCTGAAAAATACTCGATATCTCTCCTAAATGCCCAAACCGAAGAATCTAAGGAAAGGAATAAAGATGGCACACTTACTAATTAAAGTGTCATCAAAAACTTGCTAATCAGAAAACCAAAATCAAGCTTCTTCTTCCTCTCCTAGCACTGTACACCCTGTGTAAAAAGTACTAACAATCTGAATTCACAAGTGGAGGACATGGCTGCAAATCTATATTCTTAGTAGAGGCAAAATACTGAGAAATGAAATGCCACTTTTACATAATCATGTGTTAAAACAGAGCTGCACTCTCTAATGCATCCTGGACAGTGCAGACTCTAATGGTAACAACAAAATACTGCATTCAAATAATTATGGGTGAAGAATTTTAAAAAATTTCAATCCTACGTGGCTAGAAATGATTTTACATTATTTTGCAGTTCTGTGATAAAAAGCTTTCTTATTTGCTTCAGACAAGACTTCAAAAAGCTTTAGACAGAGCAGATTTTCTTAAATTAGCTTGAAAATTCAGTTTCCAGGGCAACGTAAGCAGGTCTTCATACATCAACATCTCTTTGCACCATTTTTATAAATACCGTTTGCTAGAATGTCATAAAATACTTTTTAAATACAGCAAACTATTTTGATCACTTTGATCCTTTTCTTTGCCTTTGAAAGAAAGCCGACTGTCCTTTCCTTTCAGAAGAACCTTATCAATAAAACTGTCAAACTGTTTTCCTTTATCCCAGAAATGCCTGCAGTGACGCCCATGCGTGTAATGCATTTCTACCAGCACCTGAATGTTTATGTAACATTTCAGTAGGCATCCCTTATTTATCATCTCTTTTCTTACTTTTTTTTCAGTTTGCAAGTATGAGACATGACTTAGGGTCTGTGGCACGCTGGGAGTCTGCTGGTTTAGATATAAAATTAACCTGAATGTCTGTTTCACAGAAGCAACATGAAATGTGCTGATGCCCACCTTGCACATCAATATCCTCAATGACTTTCTCACACCTACCAATATATGGAATGGTATAAAAGAAATAAAGCTAACTATGCATCAATCTATTTTCTCCTCCATTTTAAAAGGGTGGGGAAAAAACAATCTCTTAATGATGATTATTGTCTCCTCTCTGTGAGTGCTCCAGGGGTGCTCTGCATCACTCCCGCAAGTTACTGAAACAGGTACCTGACGCCATCAGCAGCAGAGTGGATACGCTTCCTCCTTCCACTGAACAAGGGGCAGACTGGCCCCTGGCCCCGCGGTGTCACGGCGGAGCACGCTGCACATGACAGAGTTACAACATGAGGACGGACTTAGGAAAAGAACACCGAATGACTGTTACCTGCACATTTTACTCCCTGAGCAATGAGGCCCCACATGAAGTTGGCACAGTATTCACACCAGTGCGGGCCCCTGAACGTGTGCACCTGGAAGACAGTAGCAGAAAGGAAAATTACAGAAAGTTACTCAACCATTTCACAGACATCAGTACCAATGCATCTAAACAGTGGAGAATTCCTTTTCTTTGAAGGTACGACATGCAGTTTCTGGAAGCTTCCCTTTACCATGGCAGGAAAGGAAGAAAGGAACTAAGACAGATTTAACAACCAAGACTCTTGCAGACCTGTGGAAAACCGGAATCCTCCATCCTGAGCCATCTAGAGCAGAAGAACTGGGTCTGTGGGGGTCTGGTCCAAGACCAGGTCAGGCAGAGTAGCAGGCACAGCCCTTCTCCCACCTCTTGGCATCCCTCTGTCTGGGCAGGATTCTGGCCACAAGGCAAGGCTTTTGCAGCAACTGTGCAAGAGTTCACTTTTCAATTTAAAATGCCTTCTGCTATGGCCTCCCCTTCATAAGGCACTGTGTGAAATGGGTGGGGGGCTGCAAGATTTCACCTAGCATGGAAAGAGTCCTGCCAGGCAAAAATACCAGTGCCACACAGAAATACTGTAAATTTGCCTAGAGACTTTCCAGTTTAGAATAACTCCAAAAGGAAATTAATTTTCTTCAGACTAATGCTACATATTGAAAATCCAAAATCCAAAATTAAAAAAAGAATCCACTGAACCAGGAAAAAATTCAAAGCTAAAGAAGAGAAACTCCAATGCCGCTTTCATTCCTGGACCACATGCTTGTTACAAATCCTGCAGCCTCCATTAACTGCTTCTGATTTTATTCTGATAAAGCTCCTGCTGTAGGATACCACAGGATTCTTTACAGGGAAAATCATTACTTCCTTAGCCAGCATAAAAGGCTTTGAGCTGCTATTTAGAATAGACAGGCTGAAAATAAAATCAGTGGCTGATGATCATAAAGAAATGGAATTTGCAGTGAAATATAGCGAAAATGCTTTAGGCTGAAGTCACTCGGTCCCTCAGAGTAACTGAGCGGGTGTGGGAGCAGGCAGTAACCTCACGTGTGTGCAGTGCCCGGCCGGATCAGTGCGGAGCCGGAGAGAGGAGAGCTGGTGGAAATGTGTGTTCCTGACATCTGCACAGAGCTCTGGCTAGGAACACCGAAAGGCAAAGTGGCCTGACTTAGGTGGCAAGTGTCCCCCACGCCACTGATGTAAGATGCAGCTGAATCCAGCTGACACCCCCACAAGTGGCAACCCAGCACCCTGCAATTCAGACCACAGTTGTTCTGGCTACATGAAGGTGTGCAGCCTCCTGGGCTTTTGGTACCCTCAGAGCAGCAGTAACACAGATTGCTGAGACGCTCTGGAAAGTTACTTTTGAACTCACCACGTAATTTGAATTCACCACGTAATTCACATGCACGTCTGTGCTAAGGGAGGCCCCTGATTGCCTGGTGCAAAGTGAGCACAGGCTGCCTGCTCTCAGCCCTGCCTGCTCCCAGCCCTGCCCGCTGCGTCCCCAGCCATCCCACACGCCTTCGGAAGGTGAGGTCTGCTTGCTCCACGAGGCCTATTCTCCCTGCAGCTCTGGCTGACTTCCACAAAGCAGACGATGACAAGCCTGTAAGCAGCTGTACTCCTCATTTTCTTTTTTCCTTTCACCACAAAGAGATTTTTCACACCATTCGTTCCGTTACCCACCTGCACTACCCACATCCTTTTGGCTTTCTTCCTCAGCCTGGTGGTTTTTATCCAGGTTTTTCGCAGTGTTCCCTTCCCAGAATAAGAACATTCTAATATCCTCAAGCAAAGCACTGCGCTTTAATGCCTGCAGGACTAACAGAACTTTTTCAGGGAAAAAAGGAAGGCGTCACTTCAGCCACCATAGTGTTTTGGGATTTTTTTGGGGGGTGGGGTGTGTGTCAAATTCCCCCTGAAACATAGTTCTTTAAAATACTTTTCAAAAATTCTGTCGAGGAAAATTGAAACAAAAAATGACATTTCAAAAGTCTGGACAGTAAAGAATTTCTTTTCACAATATTTTTCAGTTTTGTAAGTTGTTTTGTTTTTAGTATCTCTGATTGCGCAAGGAGGGGGAATTTTGTTTTGTTCATTAAAATGCTGACCGACACATTATTATTTCTTCCTAAATAAAAAGAATTATACTATCCTACCTTGTGCCTCTGTGGTTGCTGATTTCAATTCATCAAACTACCAAATTTTGCTGAAGCATTTTCTAATGCTGTCCTTAGGTGCAGGAGTCCTAACTCGGCTTCTCCAGAGCCATCCCCAGTGCTGATACTCACTAAACCTGACACGTCCAATCTCTAACTGGCTGTTTTAGCAGTGAACATCCTTCCTTCTTGGCACCTTGCTTCCTTGCCATGGTCTGCATGCTTCCATCTCCTCCTGATTCTCCTTAGAAACTCTTCTGCAGGGTCTATCACATCTCAAATCTGCCGTTCCAACCTTTTGCCACCATTTTTAATACTATGAACTTTTTTAACGAGCTAAGTTTCTCTTACATGTAATAACTATGATTCACCTGGATTCTACCACAGCCAGTTCCCCCGACATCAGCCTGGCTTTCAGCTTGCCCCTCAGAAGAGTTTACATGATTCATCATCAACTTAAAAATGACAAGCACAAGGTGGACTCTTCTCTTCTCTGCCAACACTGCATGTATTGGTCACCCTTCACAAGCTCAGGACTGACTTTGCCCTTCAGAACCACTGTCTCAGCAGCATTGGCACTGTTGTCTCATCCCATGCAGCCAGGCTTCATCCAAATACTGAAATACCGTTCCATATCATCAGTTAGATTTACCCAGAGCCCGCTCTGCTTTATGCTGCTCCATCCAAATTACTATTTCTTATCCATTATTCTGATTGCAAATGCAAAACAGATTAAAAGGTGAGGGTAGGTTTTTCTGTGTCCCATGATGCTCTGCCTTGCTTCATCCTTTATATGAGATGCAACGGGTAGGTTCTCTGGCAATATTAATCAGGAGGCCCAAAGGTCATAATGTCCTTCCAGCCCTGTTGTATATAACCCCACAAGATCAGCTCTGAAGCCTCTGTTTCTGAGGGGTTTCTGAGCACTGCTGTCTTTTCCCGAAGCTCAGCGATGCCAGAGCACCAATCTTCCCACTGCTGTGGAGTGGAACCGGACACCTAACCCTGCACTGGTCTGAATACACACCCTCTCTGGGAATTCAGTCAGACACAGTAAGTGATGCCAGAAAATACTGAAAAACTGGTCTTCTGAGGTAGGTCAGAAGAGCCTCTAATCCTAGTTCATCCTGGAGGGTGGGGTCTGGCAGATAAAAAGAAAACACCTTAGCATCCCTTTGCTAGTTCAAGAGCCAGCACCTGCAAACAATACTGCATTTATTACATGACACTGTTTAACACAGCATTCTGATTTTTATATTTAACTCCCCAATCTAAAAGCCTGCCAAGCAACTTTTTGTTTTCAAAACTGAAAGATGCTTTCCAGAAAAATTTCTAAAAACACACCCAGCAGAGTCCCAGAGATCCTGACTTAAATTACAAGGGGTTTCTTTCCCCTTGTAAAAAGAGCATCTGCCATATGCAGATTTTACTGTCTTATAAAATGTGAGAGAGTAGGATTGCCAACTGTGGCTTTATATCTCCCAATCGTTCCATTCTCACTCCCATCCAAAAATCTTCTTCTCTCTCTTTCCAAATGGGAGTAATTTTTTTAAAGAATCTGGAAAATGAGTGAGCGGGAGAGGAAATTAAACTGGTTTTAATATTAATTTGTAAAATTCCAGGAGAAAAAATAATTAAAAGTCTAGATAATTTTAAAGGACAATAGCTTCAGAAACTATATAAAATACTATTACTAAGATGTCCTGCAAGTCTGAGGTAAGAGGAGAGCCTCACGTTAGGTTTACACCCTAGGCATTTTTATTTTGAACTCTCCTGCACTATCAACAAGGTATAATAAACATTTAACTACTGTGATCTATGTAGGAGAACAGTTTTTTGCTCAGGCTCCAAAGATATTTTCTTACACACAAGTAAAAATAGCTTAATTCTTGTGACTAACAACTCTGAGTGTTGGAAAATTTATTTTTGTTTTGCATTTAATTAAAATTGTTTTAGAAAAGACAAATTTTTAGGAGAACTAAATAAAAAACGACCCAGTGGCTCTGACATCAGATTATATCACAAGCTGTGAACTCCTCAAGCAGATCTCTCCCCATTATTTCTCAGGCTCTGTAAAGGTAACAGTTGAAGTTAATTACCTGTGCATCTTGTAACTCCACTTATTTTTTATGCTTTTGGTTTTTCTGAGGCAGTTATTCAGCTACCCTTGATTGCTACCTGAAGACCAGGAATGAGCCAGCACGTAATTTGTATTCTTAACTGGGAGGCTTAGATTTTATCACTTGGCAAGGCAGGGAGGAAGAGAATGAGAAAATATCAGTGGAGTGCTGTGCAAACGTGGTATGAGGGAAGATGGTGGATCAGCAGAGCTTTAGCAAAGCCACTGACGGGAAGAAAACAGGGCTGGATTTGAAAAACTATGGTTATAGAAAACCAACACTGAGCACATAAAACAGAAGTGTTTGAGACAGTATACAAAAAAGGCTTCCTTTATTGAGAGGCTGCTGCCACAGTCTCACTGAACGCTTGTTCCATCAGACCCTGCTCCCTACCAAACACCTCTTCCACAGCCCTCCACACGGAACTGATGGTCAGAGTAACGGGGTTTGGAAAATTCAGGCATTACCATCTGTTGTGGGATGGGATACATCACCTTGAAGAAGGAAAAAAATACTGCTGATCTATACTCCTGGGCTACCAAGAGTCCTACACTTCAAGCAGAAGCCTTGTTGGTACTCAGAGAGGAGACCAAGTCCGCCAAGGACTGAACATGTGGCACACTCCCAGCATTTGCACCACATGGTGCTCCAAAGGTTCAGGTCTGCTGGCTATACTGTCCTTCAAACAAATTCCCAAGGATGATGAGACACTGCTGATGGAGACTGTCAGCTCAGTGGTCCTAGCCAATTTGCAATTCCATCAGCTGAATTTTCCCTGTTGAGACTTTACCAAGCTTTTAACTGAATACAGGAGACATTGTAAGTCTCAATTAAAACGATGAACTCAGCCTGTATTATTAACGTCTGTTTTCCCTGTCACAGTTGATTTTATCAGGCACTGAGCACAGCCATGCTCGCATCCAACAGGCATGTCCTTTTCATCCATCCCTGATCCAGACAGAGATTGCCTGGATGTGAAGAGTAAAGAAGAGATACGAGTGAGAAACTCAACCATCAGTTTGGGCAATGCTTCAATTTATCCTTGTATATATTATGATGATGATTAGATAGTGCCTCTAAAACAAGGGTCTCGAAGCACTCTGAATATTCCAGCACACAGTAATTCTCCTGTGAGGAAAATATTGCTGCTGACAAGTAATCTGAGAAGCAAAAAGACTGCCATGACAACCCATACAGCAGAGCGGTATCTGCAAGATAATTGCTTGCATGTGAAGGTGTAAGAGAAATGAACGTAACTGAGACCAGACCTTCTCCAGAACCAGAGCTGGCTCTGCCTAGCCCAGATGGGGTGCTAACCATGGGAAGCCAGCCTGGGACCTCCCCAGTGACTCTGTGCAGCAGCTCTGGAGAGGGGAGATGCTGTCAGAGCGCTGCCTTGCCCAGAGCGTGGAGCATAAATAGCATCGCTATCGCCGGTGGGGGCACAGAGAATGTGGAGCAGGACAACCTCCCTCCATGTCCTCACCCACTTGGAGCCAGAAGCGCTGTCAGATCTTGTTTAGTCTCCGGTTTGCACTGACTGTGTCACCAGAGATGGGAACAACTGGAAATTGAGGTTAGTCTGTGCTCTACAAGAGTTGAGGCGAAAATGAAAATTGCAGTTAGTTGGCTTTTTTGCTTGTAAATTTGAGTGAAAATGACCACCTTTCTTTCAGGATGGAATAGCAGATTTTCTTCTGGAAACTGGAACATTTTGCATTTTATTCCAGGTCCAACTAACTTGATACATGCCTCCATACAAAAAATTCTGAAATTAGAGGTGAAAATTGAATAAAATCCTTAGAATTAAAACTGTATATACATACGTACCTTATGTACTGTATGTAATAATGTAAATAGAATACAAACCCCTGAGAGATTCCTAAATAAATGCTTTCGTCATGATCCTAAGACTAATTTGGAGGAAAAGCTGTTGATGATGAGAGAGCATAACATGCACTACAAACTTCTAGAGGCAAAGTCCCAGTCTTCCCCAGAAGAGCACTTCCTAGCCTTATCACAGAAATGAGCTGGTCTGGTTTTGGGCTGTGCATAAGGCAAACTCACAGGATCCACACATGGGGATGAATAAAACTGCTGGCGTGGTGGGAAGAAATTATGGCCTAAATAAATTAAGGATTTAGAAAAAAGGCTTTCTCTCTCTCTCTCTTATTTTTTTAATGGTGGCAAAGCCTGAATTCAGGGACTAGCACTAGGAGACCAGAAAGGTTTAAGTAATACTGTGCTATTTGCAATCTGCTTTGAAAAAGCCCTGGCTTTCCTCAAAAAAGTAAAAAAGTGCAAGTAACATCAAATAAATACTTTAGGAGAGTAAAATCCATCAATGCCTAAAAGCTTTTCTGGATTGAACTGGCTTACAATACAACTATGGGTTTCAGAAGGAAGAACATAGAGCTGATGAGATCTCCTCAGAAGTTTTGTGGACGTTTTTTTCCAGTTATGTTCTCCAGGTATTTTCCCTGCCTTTGAACAATTTTTTTTCCCCTCAAGTCCTAGGAGTCTAATAGAAACAACAAATTTCCTGAGGTTTTCTTATCTGTGGGAACATACACTGACTCTCCCCAGGGACTATGCTAGAGGCACCCAGCTCTCTCTCTGAATATTCATATTAGTGCAGTGGCTCAATTAAAGGTATTTTGAAAATATGTCCAGTGCCAGTTCTGTTCCTAATAAAAAATCCAGCATCCTCTTTTCAGTGGAAGTAGATCAATTTACCCCAAATCGGCATCTGCCCCAGTTTTCAGAACATCAGAAATAGAAATGAGTTCATGTCAGAAATCACACAAAAATGGCTCTGCTTAATATAGTAAGAGTTTGTTATAGTTTCTGGTCTTCTTGCAGCACTTCTGCATTTTCCATCTCCCAGTTTCCCAGTGTTTAGGCATGGCTCTACTGAGCAGCTCTTGTTAGAATAAGATGTGGCATGGAAGTCATTTGCTATGACTTTTTACACTAGCAAAGCACCTAGCACAGATGCAATTACTCCAGTAAAATCTGGGCCAAGGCCAGGGCCAGGTGGGTTTATTTGTTTCCAAGATGTGGTACAAGTTTCACTGACAGAGTAACTCTTGTTAAAGTCAGCAGCGTCTCCATTAAAGTGATGCTTGAGTCTGTCTGTACTAACAAAGTCTTTCCAGTAGGGACTGGTCCTCACCTGAGCCTTCACTCCTTGTGCCTATTTAAGGTTATATTCTAACTCCTAACTTACAGTTACTTCTGGCAAAGCATGTTGTCTCTGCTCTGGAGCTCTTCATGTGGCCTTTCAAGTGGGTCATCCTCAAAGAGAAAGCCAGGATACTGCTTCAGTCAAGGAGGGAGATGAGGAATCTCAACAAACAAGGCTTATCAGCATCTTAGCTGACTTAGTTTAAGCAATCATGGGAAAACATCTCTCTGGAAGAAGCGTTGGCCTGAAAGGGAATTATGTTGTGAACATTGACTGATTTAGCAAGCAGCCTTGCAACTGTTATTTATTAAAATTAACTGACTGTGCTGTCAGCACTAGTAAGATAGTGACTAGGAAACAGCATGACAGTACCAAGCATTGCACAAAGAGATAGCAAAAAACAAGTCTTCTGGAGATACATCTATTTTGTGAAGCGCAAGAGAGAAACAAGACAATATCCTGGGGAAAATGATGCATGGAAGCACAGGTTTCAGTCCAGCCCTAACAGGCACAGACCTTCTTGCTTCAGTGAAGCACCATGGCACTAATCTAGGCAGAAGAGTGGGTTTGTGCCTTGGACTACCGGCAGTAAGGAAACACCTGCAGGGTGTTCTGCTGGCTCAGGTCATCAGGAGCCAGAGATGTCTGAAGGAATGAATACCTGTAACCAGCCAAGGGAGCTAAAACTTCCCCAGGGCCCGTGAATCACAAAAGCTGGAGGGGAGTGAAGACCTTTAAGGTGTTTTGTCCAGGCTTATTTTAAATCTGCCAAGTGATGAGGAGGTTATTGCACTGACTAACAAATTTCACTAACCCAGGAGATTTCTTGCTGTTAATCTCAGATTTTCACCTTCCTCTTCCTTTTAAGGCATCATCCCATAAATCCCAGCTCCTCTTCCACAACTGCCCTCCTTACCATGAACATTTTTCAAGCATAGTTTTATTGTTTTCCCCAGCCCCACACAGAGGTGAAGGTGTGAGATCAGTGCCCAAGTCCAAAGCACAGCACCAGGTGGTGAGGAGATGCAGAAGATATTCCATGTCAGATAGGGTGGACTCAGGGCAACAGGTACCTCATTAGATCTACCTTTTTTATCAGCAAAAAACTATGAGATGTAGAGCAGAAGTGGAGAGATGAGGAGATGAAGAGTGGGAAAAGTGCAGAGGACTGAGCAAGGGGAATCCTATGTGTTCACCACCCTAACACAAACTGCCTCATCAGAGAGGGAAGATGGAGAAAACCTTAAACCCAGCTTGGATTACCCTACTATGTAAGTCTTGTGGCCTAGAGACCACCACATCTCCCAACACAGAGCTTCCCCTGGTCCTCCTCTCATTTTCAATCCACAGGGCACCTTGCCACAGGCCCCCTTCCCCCTCAAATTTGTGGTTCCTCTGTTGCCTCAAGCTACTCCTTCATTTGCCTGCCCAGCTGCTTCCAACCCTTAAACTTATCAAACAGATTAAATATCAGCTGGGTAAGAAAATTTATTTTAATTTACAAGCTATCACAGTTACTGCCTTTTGGGGACAATATAAGCAACTATGAGAATTGTAAGGGACAGTAAAAAGCATTCTTATTGGTAGGGTCCAGGAGTAGAATAAATTTATGGGAATGATTAGGTATGAATCTATTCTGTCCACTTCTATGAAGTTACTGAACTTTGTAACTCTTCTGTAACAGAACTTCCCTGTATGATTAAGTTCTTTTTGTAAGAAAATAACACGACTGGCTTCAGCTATGCTCCGTGTCAGCAATTCAAAGAGCACAGGTCTCCCAGAGCTTCCAAACAGAAGATGCTCTTGTTCATCTACACTGGGCAGAAGAATGAGCTTGATATCCATCACACACACACATCCCTGTCCATATAGATACGTTTGTACCAGAGACTGTGGGGAGATTTATTCTCCATAATGGGTAAGCAAACTGAAAGAAAGAAAAAGCCTTTCTGTGAGAAAAGGTGGAGCTGAAACTTTGAGGAAGGTGAAGTGACTGTCCTGATTTGGTCTAATGATTCATTTTACAAGAGATCTCACTCAGTGTGCTGGATTTCAAAAAAGCACAGTAAACAGACGGAAAGCAAAAGTAATCCAAATATGCAAAAAGACAGACCCCATCAAGTCACACTCACCTTCAAATTCCATTATTCAATTAGAGCTAAATAAAATGCTGTATCAAACAGTGTCTCTTTTATCTGATATATTTGAATTATTAGAAAATTGATCTTTTATATTAGATTTATAGAGAAGATCACAGAAATATTAATTTAATTTTTTTATGAATTAGAAAAGGCAAAAATATGCTTAAAAAAAAATACTTTTCATACCTAGCTTTCATCCTGAAGGACATTCATTTAAAATTCAGTCAGAACTGACATTTATAAATAATCATCCCTTTCTTTACTTATGGAGATTAAGAGAATTCAGGCACTCTGTATTTGCATTTGAGATGTGCTCCTGAGAGACCAGACTTCCCCAGCCAAGAGAACATTACAGAGTTGGAGATCATTACCGACCAGCTCTGCTTGCAGAGCTCCCTGTCACCCTGGCTACACAGCCTGTTCCCTTCAGGCAGGAGACAACTCACATTCCAGGAGATTTAAGTAAGATTAAATCCTCTCAAAAACCCTGCCATGTCAGCACTCCTAGTAAAACTGTCTTTACATTCTTCTTTCAAACAACCCTTGGAGCAAAACATAGGTTAATGGATTTATTCAGGAGACCTCTTGATGATTTAAAAGCAGCTTTCATGTTCACCTCTCCTCTAGGCACTGCACTCCTGTAATGACGATCCATTACATCGCTCCTCTGCCACCGCATTCCTCTCTACCTGAGCTTTGCTGCAGGCAACAGTCTGAGGGTTCCAACTACACCTGTGTCCCCACCTACCCACGCCACAGAGACATGAGGTGCAGGGGGGAGGGAGAACTGAGGTCCCCTAGCCTGTGGTCAAGTCTCTGGGATGTTTGCTAACCCCAGCCCGCCTCTGGAGTGGCTGCTGCTGACATCTTCCCTTCTCCGAGAAAACACTGCTGCTTGTTGTGCATTTGCAGTTCTCCATTTCTCCCCTCTCTGCTAGGATGCCACGGCATTTCCAGTATAAAAGGATTTTTGAGACTCCTTCATTTCTGTGAGCAGTGATGTGACTGATCAAAGAAGCAGCTGGGAGAGGGTTAGGGGTCCCTATCTGGTGCCTTGTGCTTGCAGCACAAAAAGCGGATTAGCTGCAGAGGTACAAAGCAGCAGACACCCTCCTGTTTGCTGTGGAGCCTCTGGGGACAGCAGTCACTGTTGATGAGCTGAACTGGATAAATTTATTTAATTTCTGAGTTGTTTTTTCTTGTTTTGTTTCAAAAGTCTAGGTTGAAGACTCTGGGCCTGACATTTCCTTCCTCCCCACATGGGTGGCAGATTTGCTACTTGGCAGGCGACCTAGGGGACTCGTGCAGACATTTTAAATTATGACATCTATACACGTGAGGAAAAAAATTTGACAGGTGCAAGGAAATGATAAAGGAGAGAAGCACACAAGCTAACGATGGCCATCATTTTAAAGCCATAACACAGTAATTACTAAGAGCTTATGTTTTTGTTTTTTATTCTGATGGGAGACTGGCCACATTTAGAGTTCATGAATGCCAGCAGCATTCCTTCAGTGGGAAGGCTGGTTGAAGCATGCCCTGTAAGGGGTTTGTCCCCTGCTTGTTTTTTATAGCAAAACTTATCTGCGAAAGGTGACTCCATTCCAGTGACTTGAGAATAGACTTACTTTTCAAGGTACATTTTTCTGGCAACAGCACGTATAAAGGAACTACAGTACAACTATTATAAAGAAAACAATCCATGTGGAAAGTTCATGCCATGGCTATGACCTTGGAGCAGACATACAGCCTGTTTTTGGAAAAGACTGGAAAATTCACAGCTCCTAAACTTTCCATAAACAGTTTATGGAAGAAAAAGAAATAAACAAACCCAAATGAATGAAAATCAGGTTATCAGATTATTTTCAAAACAGATGTGTTTCAGGCTGTTAAAGAAAAGCAACTAGGGAACACAGATGTGCAAAATTAAATACTTATTATCCTACATGCACTGTAGTACACGGAAAATCACGATCTGCTGGCATCTACAGGAATTATCTTCAAACTCTAAGGAACAAATGAAAATTGCAAGATGTTGCAGATATTTAGGACACCTCAGGAGCCTGTGAAAAAATGCTCTGCATTGAACTGACAGCCAGCACAATTATGTTATGCCAAGCATTCATATTAAATACTTCTTACAGACCATTGTGTACATGGTTTTCAAATCTGTGCTTTATGGAAAAACTCAAATGAAACAAAACATCCTGATCACATAAAGTTTTCACTTTCGGTGATTATCTGCACTCAAAAGCCAGAAAGTGGTTTAAATAAAATCAGATGGAGGACAGTAAATTAATTATATGTACATGCATGTGGACATTCCCACATTCCGACATGTGTGTGTGATGGAAATCAAACCTGAAAATAGGAGACATTTAACAGATGCTTATATCATCAGATGCCCGTATTATGTTAATCTCCCCTTCTCTTAAAAGGTATAAAAATTAAGACTGCCTATCATCAAATGTATTTGACCGCCAAAAGGTTACATTACCGACATGTTCTTACTGGACACTTATTACAGATACAAAACATGAATATGTTGTATTGACATGTTATCTCTCTTACCAAAGAACATGGGTTATTTAAAGCAATTAATAATGAGAAACTACCCAGAAGAGTAAGTAAATTTTATTAAAACAGAAGATAGCTGCCGATGCCAGCATGTCCAACAGCCCCATGGTATAAGCCATGCCGGTTTCAACACACTCAATTCATTGACACAGGAGAAAAGCCAGGAACTAAGGGAAATGCAGACCATCTGCTCAATCCAGATGCAGTAGAACACACTTCTTACCTCCAAAGCTATTACCAGAGACAAACTGAGATAAGATCAGTTTAATCATCTAACTATAGATCTAAGAGATTTTTTGGCATTAATAGTAAAACTGGGCTACATACATTTGAGTTGAAAAGAAAACTTTATCTGTTTTTCTCACCTTTAGTATCTCAGTATAACCGATTCTAAATAAGAGAGATACCCTAGATATTGCAAATATTATCAAAACAAATGCGTGCACACAAGCAGCCAACAACAAAATCCCAGTTCTTCTGTATGTTCTAAACGTGCCTAATTGATGCAACCGGCAATGAGGTTTACTCGCAGCTTTTAAGTTCCTAGAAAGTCACAGTCTGCATACATATGATTTCCTTGCAATACAAGACCCATTCCAAAACACAAGGTAGAGTCCCTGTACCTGAAAAAGAAATTAGGTAGGAAAACGTCTTACCTTGAAATTATGAACCTTCTCGTATTTTGGAACATGTTCATTTTCCTTCAGAGTTGCTCTTCGGACGAGCGACGTCAACTGCGAATAAGCAAAGAGTTTAAGAGGTTGCCAGATTGTCACAGACGCCTTGCGAGCGCCCAGTTTCATGCCCAAGGCTGCGAGCAGCAGATCGCGCTGCCGGCCCTCGTGCCCGGCGCGGTGCCCCGCGTTGCCGCCGCCTCGGTGCGCTGCCCAGGGCTCCCTGGCCGGCATGCTGGCGTGGAGGCGGCGGCC
>VZTE01004150.1:2603748-2669660 GCA_013397775.1 Eulacestoma nigropectus
CACCGCCCCTGCCAGGCACGGCCCCTGCCAGGCACGGCCCCGCCCGGCACGGCCTCTCCAGGCACGGCCCCGCCCGGCACGGCCCCTCCCGGCACGGCCCCTGGCGGCAAGGCCCCTGCCGGCACGGCCGGCTCCGAGGGCAGCACCCGCCGCGTGAGCCACGCACCGCTAGAAAATGGCACCTCTGCGCTCCTGCGGGTTGCCGCGGGACGCAGGGCAGCCACCAGCAGCCCCAGGGGACACGGCGGGAAGCGGCTCACCCCGACCCCCCCGTCTGACATTGCCTGTGCACCAGGAGGTACGGCCAGGAGCGGGTGATGTGACCGCTGACGGGCACCAGTCTTCCCTTAAAATTACGTTTTTCAGTGCTTTTCGAGTGAAAACAAGCTCCCCAGTCTCACATCTTGTAGGGATGTGAACACAAATGTCACCCCAAGTTCATTGCACCCCTCCACTCAGCAAAGACCTGAACCCCGAACTGCTGGTGACGCCTCTCTAGGAATTTACAGATCCTAGCAGAAGGTGAATGACCACAGTCTCCCATTGGACCAACACCTGAAGTTGGATGGATGCAATTGACGATGAAATGTGCACAGGACAGTCGGGTCCTGGCCAGACCTCACACAAACCAAAGGAAACTATTTCGCACAACCATTAAAGCCTTGAACTTAGTGCCACAGGAGCCAAAATCAAGGAGCTCACAAAGGAGCAGGGCAGATCCATGCTATGCCACATCCACCTGGAGCTGCCCGGCAGGGCAGCCCAGCTCAGGCGGCTCCCTCAGCTGAGCACTGTCAGCCGGGCGGGCTCACCTCCATGGCCACTAGACTCTGCCCCTTTCCTTCTGGTGCTCTCCAAGCATGTGTCAACAGTCTTTGTCAGAGACAGCAAAAATGGACCCTTGATCTGAGTACAGCAAAGCTTTACACCGAGGGGCTGACCACCCTGCTGAGATGTAGGGTGCCAGGGGACCTTTCCTTGTGCACAGCCTGCCTGTGCGCATAGCCAGCGCGCAGCCCTCCCTCCCTCCTCTGGCACAAATTGCCGCACTGCAACCGCTCTCCCTGCTGCAGCCGAGGTATTTTTATCTCTCCTGAGTCAGAAACCAAAGACGAACACAGTTTGTCACAAGCTTCTGGGTGGAACTGGTATGTGCTTTGCAGCTGGATCACAGTGTTCCAGTTTAGCTCAGTCCTGCCAATACAGCTGAGAATAGCGCTCACTGGGAGCCCCTGTTCTGTTCTCTTCTGTGGCCACCCGGACCTTCTCAATAGGTTTTAAAAATTTGCTGGGTTTCAGCATAGGGTCACGGTGCAGAGATTAGGATCAAGGCTGGTGCTTCACCAAACACTAATCTGCAATAAAACTAATAATCGAAACACTGGCTACAGATCATACAGGATGATGCCGTCAGCCATTACTGGCTCATACAATGGGTCTGACTCAGTTACCAGTTTCAATGCAGGCAGGGGGCTGCTTGATCCATCCTATCAAGAAATACTTTTCCAACTACTACCTCAATCTGCCTCTCTTGCTTTTAATCACTCCTTTCTGCTGCAGGTGAATGTTCCTCTGGCATTTTTCTGTCCATCCTCGCAATTGTGTTAACACTCTGTGGCAATAGGAGATCAAGAAAACTGAGATGATGAGTAAGAGATTACAAAAACGGACCACTTCATCTACACGAAGTGTGAAAATAGTATGGACTATGGGGAGGAGGAAGCAGGCAGGCTTTTGAACTCATTCTTTCCTTTCCTTCTAGCTAAAGTCACTTCACGGTTTAATTCCCAAGAACTACATCACGTGAAAGTCCTCATGGAACAAGGTAGACCTACACCTGCCCCAGAGGAGTCATCCTCTCTGAACAACTTTGAGTGACAACAGGCTCAGGAAGTAAGTCATGAATTCTAAAAACATTTCATTATACTTTTCTCTGGAACCCAAAATCCCTCTTACTTTTTAAAGGGAAAAAATGCATCACCAAAACTTCATATTGGAAATAAATTCTTTGAAAATTGAATTTGTTGGAAATAAATAATGCAGTGATTTTCAACAATACATTTACTATCAGAATCAACTCTTATTGTTTTGTGTAATTCCACTTAAGAAGCAAGCTAAAGCAGGCTGAATTTCCCTTTCAGTCGCTAGTAGAGCACATATCTGGTTTTTGGCAGACTTACTCCTTAATTGTCAGCTTCCCTTTTCCTAATTCTGAAGAACTAAGTTACTTCCAATAGCACTTTAGAGTCATGCTAGTAGAAATGGATCTCTGGATCCTGGAAAATTAAATCTAAGAATGCCAATAAAAAGGTAAGCAAAACTACCGAACAGGGAAAGGTTCTATCTCATGGTTGTAATTATGAAAATGCGTTATAGTCTGGAAAGTAGTTATACGATTATGATTTTTACACTGCTTTGTGTTACAGTACTCTAACAGAGACCGCTTACTGGTTTCACATAAATCAGCTTCCCGTTGTTCAATGCAAAGCATTTTCTGCTGTTTACAAATAAAGAAGTACTGGGCTCACCACCTACCCTTACAGCCATTCACTTGGGCTATATTCTCTACAGTAGTGTACACCAGAAACAGAGATTGAAAGAAAGTTAAAGCCATAAAGCTAGCAATTGAAAAATTAAAATTTATACAACTGCTTTCAGATGACACAATTTTATAATGTGTATGCTCATTCTTCTGCCATTGCCTAACGTTGGGAGTTTGGCTTTGCAAAGTAACGCACAGACCAAATCTCTTCTTTCGAAAACCAAACTGAAGAATGAAATTTCTGTTGTACACACTTTCCTGACAACAGTTTGGGTTATCAGGCAGGTCCAGATCTTTAACTTTTTAGTACGTGAGGTAATAAAGTAAGAGAGAGCAAGCCACTGTCCTCAGGTAGCCCCAGTCACTGCAGAGATGAGTCATCATCCCTGAGAGCAAACAAGTGAAGTCACAGCCTTGGGGACTTAACTCAAAGCCTGCAGGAAGCTATCCACTCCCAAGACACTCTCCTGCTCCAGGCGCTCTGTGCTGTCTCTACTGCCTGTAGCCTGCAGGTCCTGCTCCTCTTCTTACACCCTTGGCTGGCTTTTGATTCAATGCCTGCTCTCCACCAGTGGCTCCTGCACTCCCACCCGCCAGCAAAGTCTCCTATCCAGAGCCCTTTCATTTTCCAACAAATTATAACTTGCTCTGCCTGAAAATGCTGCCTGAAGATACTGTCTGCTACATACTGGATGAAAAAGAGGTAGAACTCTGAAGAGGAAAGTAATTTCCTTTCCACTTTCCTATGTCTTAATTTTATTTTTTTTTTTTAGTAATTGTTTGTGACAAACATTTGCAATCACAATTGCACGTGCAGGGAGCAATATGCTGTGCAGACTCCATGAGGAAAGAAACTGCAAGGCTGTCATTCTTAAATTTAATTTCAGGATGTGATTTCACAGGACTGAGGTGAACTGAAAATGGAATGACTGGAAGCAACAGCCAAGCAACTTCTCAGCAGAGCAGGCAACCAGAGCAGCCTCAGTCCTGTACATTTTAGTGATTTAAGCACTAAAAAACCAAACCCAGCAACATAACAGCCTTTAAACCACGACATCTGTTTAGAGGTTCTACATTATACATATAGACTGAAGGGGAAAAAAAAAAAAGGAAAAGAAGACTGTAACGTGCTATTTCAAATGTTCCCATTAGTTATAAAACCTCAACCGTAAGAGTGGTTCAGTCATGGTCCTACTGGGACTCCACTTTCCTTACTTGTCCCTGGAGTAGTCCTTCAGGGTGCAGGAGAAATAGCTGTTCTCTGGAGCACTATTTGCTCTCAGTGTTAGCTGGATAATGTATGCGTGTTTTCTGGTACTAATCTCCCAATCAGTAAGTCTTATTATGAAGCCTTCACAGAATTGATTTAAAAGTCGTCCGCAACTTGCAGTAAATTCCAATTAGTCACTCTCTCAAAGACACATTATGTAAGTTTAATCCAGTCACACAGTTCAGTCAACATTGTACAAATTATCTTTCTAAAAAGGGAAATCAATGCATTTCCATTTGTTGAGTAATAAAGTAAAATTACTTCAGGAAAAAAAAAACCCAAAACCAAACCCAAACCAAAACAGAAAAATTCAAGTCAGGTTAAGATCACAACTCCTAGAATAACCAGATTGGAGTTGATCAGTTGATCCTGAAGCCTACATGCATTTCCAATACAATGGAATGTTTAGTTTTCTGAGCACCTGGCTCCACTCTCAAACACATTATCATGTTTTCTTCAGCATGCATGTGTAGCACACTTCAGGCTTTTCATTCTCAAATGGTATTTTCATGTTGTTATGACTAAATATGCCTTTATTGCTTCAGAATTTATATATAATATGATCTCTTCCCTGTATTTTAATAATAACCAGCAGTTATATTGCAAGCATTTTTTAAAAACATCAAAGATGATGCCCTATTGTACATATATCAAGAAACAAGACATTTGGTTTACTATGCAGTGAGCCACTGTACATTTTGCAGTATTCTGTTTCACTGTATAGCTAACTTAGCCAAATGCATATGCTCAGAAAATCCTTGCTTGTATGAACACTTTATGAGCATATTTTATGGCCTCAGTACATGATTTTCAAAAGCTAATCAGTCAGATTGTGAAACTGAGACAAATTTCCTCAATGCTGCTCTTAGTGGAAAGTTTGTTCCATGCTACATATAACTTTCCCAGCCATATCTTTCATAGGATTGTTCTAAAGGGGAAAGAGAAGCCCAAAATTTTACTTTTTATATGAAAGTGGTCATAAGCTGCTTTCAAGGAATTTTCTTCACTTGTAGAATGCTAATGCCTGGCATAGCCTCTGCCCACGTGGTGTGAACAGAGGGTAGGAATGCTGTTAAAAGAAAAGTTCAGCCCGAAAGCTGACATCTCAGAAGCTGGGTGGGAAGGACCATCCCACAGTCTCAGCCACCAGGGACTTCTCTTGCTGCCATTCCAACACAGCCGCATTTACCTGGCACATGGACACCTTCAGGCTCCCACAGCGCTCAAGGAGAATGGAATCCTCAGGCCACACAGAGCCCCGCTTTCAGTCCACAGTTACCCACAGGGGAGTTGGCTTTAAGTCATGGTTAAATGATGAAATCTTACTGCTAAGAAAAGTTTGGTTTTTATAACAAAATTTTCCAAATGGACTGACTTCTAAGTAAATCAGACCTTCCCCACTCCCTCTAGTGAAATACTTACAGCAAAATCTAAAGAAATGGCTATTTATATTTTTGATAAAATCATATATGATTTCTATAGCTTGTAATGAACATTTTTATATCTAGAATTTTAAAAGAAGGTTTAAAAAAAGTTTAATTGAAAATTTAATTAAACAAATTCAGCCAAAATGTTAGCTTGACTTAAAGTAAGGCTGTTAAATTAAAATAAATAAATAAATAAATAATCTAATCTGAAGTTTAAATTATGGAAAAATTGTTGCCCGATATTGCTGCTAGAAATTACTGCATCAAAAGTGAGTTCCTTCAGTACTGTATTGTGCAATACAATTAAAGTGCATTGGCATTATTTGGGAAGATTGTATGGTCCCACTGGTGTGCTTACCATGTGGAGCACACTCAAAAAAAGCAGAGAGACCTTAAGGGAAGCCAACAGAGAAGTTTTTCTGTAGCTTTACTCCTATAACCTACTGGTCGCTGCAGCTGATCAGGATCTGGGTTTACTTTGTTCCTAGTGGCTGACAGGTTGTAGATTTGCTCCTGGCAGTTACTGATATGGGCCTTTGGAAACGACAATTCCAAACTGTGCACCAGCACAAACCACCCATGTGACTATTCCTCCCTTTCAGTAACTGGCAAGACAAAACCAATGAACATTTACTTTTCTGGATAGTGGCACAAAAGCAAGGCATTTTTCAGTGGCAAATACAACCCATTCTTTTCCTTGAGGGGGAAAGTATTTTGGTATATAACTATGGATCTAGACATGGCAAAAATAAAATAAAAATTTCTCAGTACCTTCAGGAAGAAGTTCTGCTTTTGGTCTAGTTCTGGAGGACTGTGCTAATATCAAGAAACTTAGCTTTCAGGGAGGTCAGCAACTGGCCCTCCATGTACAGGTAATTCCAGGGATTTCCTCCACCCTCCAGTGGTACAGATCCCACTACAGGGGTGTATGTGGGCACGTGGGAACAGGCACAGGTAGGGGTGTGACGTTGCCATCAGTAATGGTGCTAACTGGGTTTTATAAGCTATAGCTACAACTTCCTTTATGCAACATAAATAGTGATACGCTTCCTCACACAGTTGCATTGTGGGCGAGAAAGTGTAGTCCTGCCCTCATCCCAGGACAAGCAGGAGCCACAGGGCTCTTCCCTGCAGACACCAGTGCAAGATGTCCTCATGGTCCCAGCTGCCTCTGTTAAAATAACCCAGTGCTCCAGCCCTTTCCTTACAGACAGACTACCAGCCTGCTTGCAAGAGGCAGGATGTGACTGCTTGACAAAGGGAGAGCTGCCACCAAGCTGTGTGACACTGAGGCATGAGATGCCAATCAAACACCATGATAAAAACTATCAAAAAAACTAAGAAATGAGCTCCTAACTCTGACTGTGGTGAGGAAAGCAGTTCCCATGACTATGAGTTCAAGCTGAGGCATCAGCCTCAGAAATTCTCTTTGTGTGGTAGTAGCTCCTTACCACAGTCCCACTCTTCTGCCTGAAAACAAACTGCATTGAAAGGGGGGCAACCCCAACCAAACTTGCAAAAGTACAGAAGGAGACCAAGAACTGGTAGAGGACAGAAGGTATCACCTCCCTGCCTCAGGGGGCTAACAGCATCACTGTTCCCCAGGCAAACCATTCAAGACAATTTGTGAAAAAGAAGAGAAGCATCATTAAACACTGGAATTTGTCTCTAGTAAATCCTCCAGACAAAGACTGTCCTTCCCATCCCCCCCTCCATCCGTCATAGTTTTGGTTTTGGTCCATCCTATCTTCCTCCTCTCCTGCCAGGAGCCTGGGCCATGGAGGTGGTATGCTAAATAATGAGTTAGAGCATATGCCTTGGTCAGGTATTGCTCTCCCTGGGCAAGGCAGGAGCAAAGAGACTGGAAGGACTAGTCACATAGTTTAAGTTAATTATTACACCATGACACATCGCTAAATCGGAGCTAGAGAGATCTGTCTTGCAGCTACAAGGCCTTCAGGAAGGTGAGCTGATGAAACAAGGAGCTCTGCCTAAGGGAGCAACCCTCACCCTGGTCAGCCACACAGAGCCTGTTCCTCAGCAGTTTCTCCATCTTGCTCTCATTGAGTCAGCATTTCTTAGTTCAGCTGACAGCACTGCATTTTCTTCCCATCCCTTTGTCTGGGATATGTCTCCCTGCCAGTCTGCAGAGAGCTGGGCTGCTGTGACTGAGGCACGACTGACGTTCATTGCAGTGAAGGGTCACTCCAGCAAAAGCCTCTTGACTCATGACACATCAAGGCAGACTGTATTCCAAAAAGACCTGAGAAGTAATTTATAAATGCCATGTGCTCTATGGGAATGATAGCAGTTAAAATGTAATGCAAATTGGCAGCTGCATGAATGCTCCTCTTTTGGCAAATGCTCTTTATTATTGATACACTAAAGTATCGTAAGAGAAAACACGCTATTAAGACTAATCTTTTGAAACCACAAGGGACTGGTGATTTTATTCCTCATCTGACCCATACTGTTATAAGGATATCCTCAAATAAAAGGAAAAATAAAAATAAAAGAGAAGTTTAACCATACCCTTTGATGAGGAAATAAATAAGTTACATTTCCTTTATAATATCCATTTAAGAATCTTACTGATAAAAGCAGTTTTTACAATCAACCTCTTATCTTTTTGTAACTGAAAATTTATACACTTAGGGATAATGAAAATCATGTAATCCACAAGGTCTTTCTATTCATATATTTATTAGATTTTTAAAATTTTTTCCTTGTGGAATAAGAGTTTTGGCTACTGGTATAACATGGGCAAATAGTATGGAAATTTCTTTTTATGTCTCATCAGTATTTTCTTACCTGATGTATAATACTCATTTCACGTTAGTCTTGACTGACAGTCTAATGCATTTAATATTAGCCTTTTTTTGTTTTACACAGTAATTCAATTTAGATTAATTCAATGTATGTTATAATTGAAAACTGCAGCTCATTAATTTCTAAACACTCTTTGTATTTCAGACTACACCTGCTCCTTTGGCACAGCCTCTATTTTGAATCCATCCACTTCTTCCTGAATAAGCTGTGTTGCTATGATACATGTGCTGTCACAGTTTCTTTCTTAATCAAACTTTCAGTCCATAATCATCCTTATTTAGCATAAATAAGAGTAAGAATGCAAAGTCTCCTAATCCTTCCTGAATTACCATTTGATTTGAACTGATGAGTCAAGGTGAAAACAATATTTAACCTGAAGGAATACTAGAGCTGTCAAATGGATATATACAATGTGCTTGCAAAATTTATAATGGTGAAAACCTGCTTATGGACCACCTCACTGCAGAAAAATTAAACAATCGGGTAACCCCCAGTGCTCACCAACACTCCTCATGGACCCCGATTACCAGCTCTGTAGGTCCACGTGTGTCCATGGGCATAAGCTGCACCAGTGGGTCAGGGTCTGTTCATTTTATACAGTGCAATTAGGCACACTTGGAGAATCAGATGGGCTGATCATCCTTCAAATGAGTCTCATGTAGACTCTCAATTCCTTGCATAAATCTCTATTTAAATAAAGACTGCTTTGAAACCTGCAATGAATGAAACCAGAGTGGAATTGGCAATGGAATTAGTCTGCTCCCAAAGTCACATTATCAGTTATTAACAAATTATCAGTTTATTTCCAGTCATAAAGTCCTCTAATCCCTGATCACATTCTCAGAAAAGGCTCATTTCACTTCTGTTGACCAGTATTCCAATTTTCTTTTCTCTCCTTTAATACATATGGTTCATCTTTCCTATTTATTCCCTCTAAATTTCCTAGTTAACATTTTTAAATGCTTCTGTCAGGAAAATTTTTCATATAAGGGTAGTAAACATCCCATTTCCCTACAGACAACTATGACTTAAAAATTCTTGAGACAGGCACTCAAGAAATCATCATCTCAAATGGTCAAACACAGCATCTTTGAAACTAATTTAAATAACCACTTGATTTGAAAATGGAATGATTTTGAATGATTAAAAAGGGGGCTGGCAATGCAACTCCCCATCATAAATCTTGGCCATACAGAATATTTACCTTTCAAGGGAGAAGCACTGGCACGTGGACAGATCATACAACCTCTGTTACACAGGAGAGACTCTAGGGGTTTTTTATTTTTTTTCCCCCAACAAGTCCGTGGTTTCTTACAACATAATGTTTAGCTGATGTCTATTTTCAGTTGAAATACAGTAGTCCCAGGTCCCAATCTACACCTGGGATTTCAGATGTGCGTGGTCTTTGACCAACAGCTTTTATTTTGAGTACAGGTCACATCAAAGCTAAAAGACTAAGTTTAGGGTATATGTGCATTACTTAAATTCAGTGGAAATGAACAAAATATTAAACCAGCACAACTTCTTTCTTTCTTAGCATGCTTTTTATCTTATCTCACAGGGCAATTTTTCATTTGTACTTTCATGCACATTCATGTGCCACCATCAACTAGCACTTTAAAAATGACACTACTTGTAAGATTTCTAACACTGAAGTTGTGTGAATTTTCAACAATAAAAACAGCCCAAGAGAATTAACCCATAAGGTCCATTAAAAAACATCCAGTAAGCTCTCAGCACGATCAGCTTACTGAGCAGTGAGTCTGCTTTGAGAACTTCAGTGTGGCAGAGGTGACTGGAAGCTCCCAGGCACCAGCTGTGACCTAGCAAGGATTTGGATGGAAGCTGGAGGGAATGAGAAGCTGTCACTTCAGAGACTGAGCACTTGAAATTCTGTGAAACATAACAACACAGGATACTTTCTGCAATTTTTGTGCATTTGCATGAAACATATTGCTACTCTAACCACCATCCAATTCACAGAAACGCCTGAATGCAAATGTAATTCACTATCATATGAACTCTGGGAAATGGCTTCAAGACTATTCCAGCAATGTAAAATCATCAGAAATCTTCTACCAATAAACTATTTGACACATGATATGAAGCACAGAGCTTTTAAAATGTTTCACCATTACATGCAAAATGGAAATTGGGAACAGGGCCTTTTCATATTTCCACAGAATTCCTCCAATCCCCTTTCAGGAAGGGTAAAAGCTGCTTGCTTTTAAGCAAGATTACTATATGAGATGAAATTACTAATCTAATTCGCAAATTGGAATACATGAAAAAATTTATTAAATCACATACACATATGACTAGGGCTTAATAGAGGACATTATACTCTGTGATACTAGCTCTAAGGTTCCTTAGGCAACTTATTTCTAACTGCTTAAGCTCTAAGAAAATGCAATAATAATCCCCACTACACAGCAATATAATTGAAGTGCATTATAATATGAACTTCACTATTAGAAACACATCATCCTGTACTTATCTTGGAAGATGTATGGAAGTTGATATTGAGGAATATCAATACTAACATGATGAAGATTAGAGCAATAACTAAGAACTGAGAACCAGATTTTTCAGCGTGGTGATTCCTACCTTACTGAAACATTAAGACTGTAGGAATACTAAATGCCAGAAGCAACACTGTTTCTAACTGCTGATGCTATGCAGAAGAAAGGTTAAATATGGAAAAGTTTAATGTTCTAAAAGTTAATGATCAAAGGAAGACTTTGCAAAACTGTCAAGAGTTGCTGTCTTTGCTGATGATAAGTGTGACAGGTTTGAAATAATAGGAGCAAGTAGTTTGTTGAGCTTAGTAATAAAACTGCTCTCCTTACTTTGTTCAGAGTCAGAAAACATTCAGCTAGAGACTAAAATTAAGCATTAGAAGTTTTAGCTGAAAATATCTTTTTTCTTGTGAAAGATTAAAAAGAAAGAAACAAGGACCAGAACAGACTAGCTTCTGTGGCATTAACCACAGGAAAAATGTTATTTTTTTCTTTCACAGTCTAATACTTGTTTTAGGCACACCTAACTAATCTTTCTGCTATCACCTCTAAAACAAGCATTTCACTCTCCATGGGTCTTAAGCATTTGGTAACCACTTATGAATGGGCAATTATTTGTGCAGCAGATGTGCCTGCCTATCAGGGCATTCTCTAACTGGATGGGGGTGACACATCAGACCACCACAGCTCCACATCCTTTCCATCTCTGTACAGAAGCCAAAAGACATGTATTTGTACTTAAAAGCATGTAAGCAGTGACCAATGTAAAACGCTTTCCCTGCTCCCATTTAGACACACAGAGAGCAAACAGGAAGGAGAGAAAGGAGTTTATCGGAATTAAGCGAGGTAAGTGGAGAAAATCCCTGGTAGTCAGACTCCTAACACAGATTTGAACTGACTACACAGAGCTGCAGAAAGCATAAAATGCAAGATATTTCAGATATTAGTTCACAGCCAAAGGTGCTACCAACTGCACTGCCCCAGCTTCTCCTTGGGCCTCTCACGTTCTATGAGTGACCAGACCTGACCCTGCCCAGTTTATGAGACTGGACACAATTGTAGCCCAAGGTGATTATCACCAGTTATACAGTGTCACATTATAAAGTTTAAGTGAGGTAAGAAACTTGTAAATAACAAAATTATCCCTTTATAGGGCTCTTAATTCAACAGTCCAGTCTGTTTCCTGTAGAAGTGATTAGTAATAGAAAATAATTAGGAGATGCCAGATGGGAGGAGGAGTTAAAAAAAAAAGACCCCAAACTCACACAGCTAAGAAATGAGAACAACAAACGAGGGAGCTGCCAGCTAGCAACCCACCGCAGTCCCTCACCATCCAGAAAGCCCTTTGCACAAGCAATAAATCAGAACCACATACCTGCTTTAGAGGCTGCTCTGAGAGAGACCCACCTTTTCCCTTCTGTGGCACTGCACGGATTATTCAGTCATGAGAAGGCATAAAAAGTCAAGAGTAGCCACAGGGGTTTTTAAAAAAAAAAAAGGGGAAAGAAGATTGTAATTTACTTATATGTGTCTCTGTGGCTTCCCCACTGTACATCCAGGTGGCCTGTTTGGCAACCTCAAGTGTAAGGCCCATAGGGAAGGTCAGCAGCAGACTCCTACGGCGTGCTGAAGTCAACACCTCTCCATTGCTCATCCGGAGCTGAGCTGGACCTCTGTATTTCTATGTCCCAACTACTAAGGGGTACTAGGATGGGAAAACTCATTCTCACCCTGGAGAGTGCCCAAGGAAAGCTATCCTCTTTGGCTCTTCAAGAGCATTGGCTCTTTAAGAGCAAAGGCAGAGTCCTCCCTTCCTCCCTGTGTGTCTTCTTGCACTAGCCTATCCCAGTTACAAAAGAAGGACATTTCTGCCAGTACATGTAAGAGAGGCTAGGGCTATACAGTACTTTTTGAAGGGCATTAAAAACGTAGCCAGATCCAAACCACCAAGCATTAGAAACCCTGAAAAGAACTAAGGTGAGGGCTTCACACTGACTGACCTCACAAAACCGAGAAACACAGGAAAAGAGTAACAGTTTATTCACTGCTAATGGTTTCATTTTATCAGTAACAACACCAGCATTATTCTTTAGAATTAATTGCACAGCAACTGTACTGCTTTACAGCCTTTTTAAGAGTTCTGCACACTATTCATCTTACATAGGCTCAACCAGGCACAGGGCATATGCTGAGGGTAATTACTCATCACACTTCTGCTGAGGGTCTGACGTGTGAGTCTAAAAGACTAGCCCCACTCCATTTCACATGGCAGCTGCCTGTCTCAGTGTAATTTGACACCAAAGAAGTCTTTCGGAAGACTGTATCTTTGTGTACACATCTCACATGTCAGATCATAAAAGAGCCACATTTAGCTGAAAAAGCAGAAAGTAACTTGAAAGGTCCTCTCAGCAAGTAGTGAAGTGACTTGGACCCATGACAAAAGGCTGAAGCAGGATGCTGATCCTCAACTGTGTTTACCTTAAGAACGAAGGGAACACCTCTACAGGAGTAGCATAGCAACAGGAGGTGCAATCTCTGCTTGAAATGCAGGCTGACCCAGGGCACTCCTCACTGTCTGCAGGCTGTGGATGGAGCCTTATTTGTTCTGACCCTTCTAATACTAGATCAGCAACATGCAACTGGGCTACCAACACGAGCACACAGCTTTTACTTCACATTAATCCCCCACGTTATCGTGTAAGCATTCCATTAATGTGCTCTGGAGGTGCAGATACACACACAGAGGCAGGCAGGCAAGTCCTGCGGGGCTCACTGGAATCAGCCAGGAGGCCATTTGTAACCTGCAGGAATTAATAGAGCACAGCTGAGCACGAACCAGAGCTGGCACAAACAGAAGAATAAAGAATTTGGCCTGGGAGAAACAGGAGAACTATGGGACAGTGTTTAGCACTGGAAGTCCAGTTAGAGACCCTTAAAAAACAAGTTTTGCTTCCTAATTTGTCTTTTATAAGCATGAGATACTGATAAGAGTAAACTAGATATTCTGTGTGTGGCCTGGGGTTTAAATTAGCAAAGTGCATGCTTCATTTGGAAGCTCTGAATCTTAAAACAAAATCAGTTTATACAAGCTTTTTTAGTGAATCAATTTTACTGCCATAATGAACTCAAATAAGGGCTTGGGTTACTCTTGGTGATTATAAGTAGAAAAAGGACTCTGCAGTTTGGAGAAAAGGATTTTCTTTGTGCTGATGGCTGTACACTGGGCAACATGTGCACTTAACTCTCCTTTCTTGGGTATTAATAAACACAGGGTTAAGTCAAAACCGTGTATGTTTTTAAAAAGGCATTGTAACCATTTGCAGTCTTAGCTTGAACTGTACATGCCATATATAATATCATACATGGCACTGGTTCCCCACCAGCATAAATGCTAATGCACAGAAAGGAAAGATGAGGGAGACTGAGGCTGGGGCAATCTCTTCTGAGCATGATGTTGCTGATATGCTGGAGCAGCTACCTAAAAAGTAGGCTTGTCTTTCATCCTGCTAAGAACTTTCTCGGTATTGACAAAATTGTCTGTGCTTTGAAGTCTCTGCTGAAAGATGGGCTAAACCCAGAAGAAATAAATAGAAGTTTCTGCCTTCCACAGAGTTATGTTTTATTTATAAATTACATTAAAGTTACAGAGTGATTGTCATGGACACCCGCGCAGGGACTGGAAAGGAACATTTGTGAGAAAAGAGTTGACAATCTCCTCAAGTTAACCCATGGGATTCTTCAGTGCTCAGTCTCCTGCACCTTTAAATGTACTTTAAGGTAAACACTCATTAGTTGCACTTTTAAAAACATTATTGCTTCATAATTACCCTTGTTATAGCTATGGCTTGTTTAGGTGTTGTATACATTATACACCCATCTTTTCTTATAAGTTAATTCAAGTAAATGGAAATATTTCAAACAACTTCCAGCATGAAGATTGCTTCAGCTCTCAAAGCACACTTTCCTCCCTGATTATTAAGACCACGTCTTTTTAGCCCTTATCAGTTCCAGAATTGGCCTTACTGGGCACCCAATAGTGCCGTTCAAAGCTGTCTTCCTCCATCACAGACCTCGATAAGGGTGCCTGTGCTTCTATGACAGCTACTGCAACTTCCTCGGCTACAGCTTCTCCTGTCCTGTCACTGAAGATAAAATAAGCTGTGGTGAAGGAAAGGTTTACGCAGATCTTACTAGCAGATTTGACTGAGAGCAAAAGTAGAAAAGTAGTGGTGTCATTAATGAAAATATCAGTGTCAGTTTAAGGTTGGAAAATAAGACTGGCCGCTCTGCAAACACCCATAAGTATCAGCCTTGATTTCGTATGTGGAGTCTATTATGGATTCATTAGAAATGTACTCAGATCACACTTAACTTTGTGATCTGAATTATCTTCAGAGGCAGGTGTAAAAGCATGTTTCCTACTAAAATGATACAGATTTACATTTCCAGATCTCCTTGCACAAAGTTGCAGAAAATCAGCCTTCTTTACTATGGAGGAAAAAATGGTAACACCAGCTAAGGTAATTGAAAACAGAAAAAAAGATTGCTTTTGTTGGGTGACTCCTGCCACAAACCTTCTCTCAATTCTTTCCATCTACAGGAATTGAATGGAATGTAGTACAGTCTAGAAGGGGTCTTTAATTGATTTGCAGCCACTGAAGTTTCTTGAGGAAATAGCACATATCACCAAAGTAAACACGAGTAAGTGCGATTCAGTTGCTATCCTAACATTAACCCCAGCATTTCATTTTGAAAGACATGGTAACTCATAACTAATAATTTCATTTTCTCATAACAAATATTAAATCTTGAATCAATCACTCATACAACTTCTTCCACATATTATACATATTATAAAGAAATCAAAAACACGTCAGAATAAAAAAAAAGTTTTGCAGCGCTTTCAAGAAGGACTCTGATATGTTTCTAGCTAGATATTTACTAATTTCTGAGAGCTGCCATTTTTATAAGGTGTTTAACTGAATCAAGTCATCTGCTCTAAGGCCATAACTGCCTTTGAGAGTAGAAAATGTTCAGAGACCCATCAGTATTCAAGGCACAGGAGGAATATTAAATCTTATGATACTGGGTATAATTTTCACTTTCACACTAGGTCATACAGATTGAATCCACATAGGAAGTCCCCTTAAATCATTCTTAGCCCTCTCAACACACAGAACATGATGGCCCCACAATTGAGTTCTGAACAATTTGCAGACTGTTTTGGGAACCAGCATCACCTTTTTAGAGCAGCAGCTAAAACGTCTATTTGGGACATTCAAGCAGGACAAGCACTCTCCTGTTTTCAGTCTCTCCTCCTCCAGTTATCTCTGACTATTTAGTAATTCCTTCATAGGTTACAAAAAGCATTAAAACATTAACCAGGAATTTTAACTTTTACTATATACTTGTACATGGTATGCAGTCATATTCTTTCTCATAATCATTGAAGCACATGCTGTGCAGGGAATTATATTCTCATGCTTTTCCCATTAAAAACTGCATCTTAAATCACGCCACAATACGGTCTCTTGCACGACTCAGGAGTATTGCAATTTGTGTCTTACAATCCTTATATAATGATTGCATAATTTTTGACTTTTCATCTCTTACGGTCTTTAAATCTTTCCCCTTTACTAGGACTCATTTTTAATATATTGCATATGAAAATTGTCACCCAACACATACTGAATTCTTCTACCATACGTTAATTGCAGAGAAGAGCAGGGAACAAATAAAGTATTACAAGTGCCTGCTGGGAGGACTCTAACACAAAATGCAGCGTTTCCTGCTACTGCCCCACACCAAACTGAAGACTGGGTGAGTGCTCTTTAATATTTCATTCTCAAGCTTGGGGTGTATTCTCTAGCTGCCCAGTTTCCATAGCAGAAAGTGAAACTCCATTCCCACCAGCTGTTCCACAGGTTCTGACTGTGTCTTTGTGTCTCTTCTTTCCTTTTTCTGAAGGACTTATATTCCATACACCACCCACACAACTGGGCAACAGTCGCAGGCACAAAATTTAGATTTGCATCTGAACAGCCTCAGAGTCTGCAAATCTGGCAATGTATTTTGGCTCAAGATGATCATGTTAAAGATCTAGACATCTTTCTGTCTTTACAGAGGAGGAAGCACACTATACAGGGAGAAGCTATGTGACTACATTATAAAACTGATAAAGATGCATTAATTGCCAAATGCTGTACACACTGAGGAAATTTTCATCCTCACCATGGGGCTAATGGGCACACAGATCTTGCTGCTTGGATCATAAGACAATGTTTTTTTCGTGTTGAACTCTAAACAATTTTTTTTGGTTCATTGCAATTCAATGTTATTCTTTTTATATTGGTCAACAGGAATCAATCTGCCACTCCTGCCCCCAAAAAGAAAGAAAAACTTCTTGACCTATTTATAAATGGATGCTTGTTCCAAATGCTGAGGTTGCTAGTGGGATCAGATGTTGGTCATGCGGCTGAATGCCTTACTCTCCTTGGAGGTTTGCTGGGTGAAGTGACATACAGGAAAATCTGTGCCATCTTCCCACCAAAATTCTGATTTTGGTGCCAAGATGTCACCTCTATGCCACTCCACAGTGAGAAAGATCACACTGTATTGTCCCCATGCAGCCAGAGAGAACAATCCCAACTGGATAATGAATTTACTTTTTTACTCAAAAAGTAAATTGAAATCTCCACATTTAATTATCCTGTGATGTCTGTGTGCCTCAGTATGTTAATATCAATGCAGTTCCAAGACAAAAAAAAGAAGAATATTAAAACCTGGGCTTCAACACTGAAAACACCACTACTGTTGAACTGTTTTGTGGCTGAAGTCCCTTTAGTCACTCCTAAGTTCCAGACAAAGAGGGTGGGGTGCTGAGATTACATCTCTAACCTGCCTAAGGGTTTTCCACATAAAATTTCAATATTTGAGAAATATTCAATAGTCCTTGAGCTACTTAATGAAAAATGTGTCAAAACAGTATGTATACCTTGTTGAACGTGAGTGACATAACACAATGTAATACATGGAAAAAACAGCATTCTTCAATACTAATCATTGAAATCCCTTTACTATGAAAACTTCTTCATCAATCTAAAAAATGTGATAGAACAGAGTTCTGCTGTCACTTGAAAGTTTCTAAATGCAGGAAGAGTTAATTTTACCAAAGAAATCCAAAGTGGTGACTTCAGGAAGACTGAGAAAAGATTTTTACCCAGGCTTTGCATTATAATAAACTGTCTATGACACTATGCAAAAAAAATCCTTTTGAAACAGCACACTGGAAGCAGCGGCTGTCAGGAACTGTAAGTGATAACTCACCCCTCTACTACTGGTAGCTAACAGGCAAGAAATTGGATATTAAACGTGGTCAGTCAGCTTCAATATCCCAGCAGTATTTCTTTTGTCAAAATGATCTGATAACAGTGAAGATTCATACTTTAAGCTAAATTGGGTGCTTCATCTCTCAACAAATTCTGAGCAGAATGACAGATTCTGCTGAAGGAGGACTTGGAGGACCAAAGCTATGAGCCTCTCTCTCTGTGGACTCTGTATGGACCTTAGTTTCACTGTAATAGTCATGTATGTTGGAAATTGTCAGTCAGACCTTTCCTCCACATCCACAAAAACTGAAATCACGTACTTCTGATTGGAGAGACAAAAGATCCCAACTAAGGTTAGCATTTCTTCTACGCACTATAAGCATATTAGATAGTCCTAATGGATATCATTCTGAAGTTTGTGAAATAGGGGAACATATCAGACTATTACACATGCATTAACACCTACACGTGTGTAAAAATAACTTAAAAAAATACTTTCATTTGTCAGATTTTCAATAAACAAAATATTTCAATTAGCACAATAGAATTTACATTATGCTTTCCTTTTATGTTTAGTCTCTGAAACACAAATGAAATTTCAGGCAGCTGCTTTGTCTGCCCAGTACATTCCCAGCTTCCTTTAATATTTTTATGTCCACTGGTTCTAAGATTTCTTTCTTCTTCGTTTTTCTTTTATAATCCAGGATGCAATTACTTCTCAGCTGATACTGCAACTCTCTGAAGAGAGCAATCCTTCTTTGTAAGTCTGGCTGAGGCCAAAAATAGCTCTGTCAGCTTCTGACAGGCTGAACTTAGCCAAGTGAAATGTTTTAACATTTTATCAACTTAATGAACAGTCTTATTTATAATGTGGACAACTTTACTGTCATTATATGCAGACTGCTGAACAGATTATGGAATGCATTTGTTTGGGGAAAGTTGAATATATTAAGAAATAAAATACAATTGTCTTACATACTGTAAATAATTTTAAGATTACATATTCTTTGCCCATTTGAAATACAGGAGTGGCTGAATAGTAACATCTACAACTGTAAAATACGTGAAGAATCACAATGACAAATAACTAATCTCCAAATCATGAAAATTTGCAATGTGCAAAAATTACCATTACAAAACTCTATAACCAGTTTAAATATTACTGTTAATGTAATACTGGAAATAAATATGTAGGCTAAATAGCTGCAGAGACCTTTAATACTTTATAGTAGAGGGGAAAGGTTAAAAGTACAAAATAAAAAAGTCTAACAGAAAGAAAAGCGTGGGTTAACAATTGCTTACCCTCTTTTCTGCTACCTCATCCTCTCCTGTAGACTCTTTGCCATCATGTTCATCTCTCAGGGCTGGCATATGCTTTTTGTGTGCTGGCTCTCTGTTTAAAGTTGTATATCCTATGTGTTCATAAATTGGATTAATTGTCATCTTGGAAATGTATTCAGCTGCCTTCGTTTCAATATAAAGAGTAATCAATCCATCTGTCACCAGGTCATGGATGGACTCAAAACGTTTCTCCCCAACAAAGTGTTTTCCATCGTAGTAGAGTCTGAAGTTTCTGGTTTGACTTCCAAATCTGCCTCAATGAAATGGGAAAGTTTTTTTTTTTAAAGAACAGTAAGCAGAATAAATAAGAGTAAGCAAGCCTTTGAAAACAATTAAAAACACTTTATCATTTAAAGCTGTGCCTATGCTCTGTGTCTGGTCCAGCTGAGCTGGGGAACCACTACTTAGCACAGATAGGAAGGAGAGATCAACAACAACTGCAGATAGATAGCCAAAACAGTTACTGTCCCAGAAGGAGCTGTTTGTTCTTATATTCTTTTAGCCTTTCCATTATCTATGGAAAAACTGAAAAATTACTTCACACTCTTTATGGCTTTTTTTAGTACTTCACTACTATATCATTGTAGTCAATTTGCTTGGCTCTGATATGAAGAGTTCTCATAATAGAGTCCTCTATTACAGCTGATCAATACGGAGTTTTGATGCTGTCTCGGACCTCTGCTCCCCTGCTTGCTTGCAGGAAGAGGCCATTCAAGGTTTAGCTGAGCTCCAGTGCCAACAATTACACTGAAGCAGAACTGCTGCCAGAATTGGAGCAGCACAGGACAAAATGGCACAAGGGCAAGCATTCTTTATTCCTGGCCAAAGGCCCAGGACTAACTCTTCAAGCTTTGTACAAAAGTCCTTCTGTGTTATGCTTGTTAAGTCCCAAGCTTCAAGCAAATCTTTGTAATATACAGGATATATAACACGAAAGCTATCCAACACCAGCCATTCTGCATCAGGATGGAACAGCATTTTGATACAGGCTCTTAGCAACCATAAGAATGCTGAATTTACCTGAACAGTAGCACATTTTTAAAAACTGTACTTAGAATCTGCAACCATTTTCTGCCTCAAAGCAGTCTAAACATGTGAAAACACAGCAGTGTTTGCACTTGGCAACATTTCCTGTGGAGAAGATGGAGGCAAGAAGCTGCTTTCATAGCTCACTCCAGTGCTGTTCCTTGGTCAGGCAGCAGCGAGAGTACTGGGCCCCCTTATGAGGTCAGATCTGCCAAATAAGTATTAAGAACTAAATTTGAAAGGATAGATTGGTTTCACTTTACAATCAAATGCTTCACTGGAGATGTTAAGGAACACAGTAAATAATGATACCTTGCTGAAGTGGCTCCTCTTCTCAGTGGGGCCTTGCCAAACAGGGAAAAGCATAATTATAGACCTTGCCTCAGGTGAAATATTGCATTCTTCTTGTAAATATGGGCAAAAATACATGGTTCTGGAGTCTGTATTTTTTTCTCTGTTCTACATCAAAATGCCAAACCTTCCCATTGCCCTATCAATAGTCTGACAGTGACTGCAACTTCAGAAGGTCCTATTTCTACATAACACTCATGTGAGGGGGCCCTCAGGAATCTGCATCCTGCTCAGTAAGGAAAGAGGACACAATGTGTAGGAACTATGTGGGCATTTTCCTGCAAATTAACTGGTACTTCCATGCATATTTTTATGCCACACAAACTAAAAGTTCATTGAATCAAACGTGAGAAATTACAAAATGACAGAAAGAAACACATTTTTACCCAATGCTAATTTCATCACAAGATGCAGTTCTGAGTGAATACAAGTCATTCAGAAAGTAGAAAGATAATGTCCTAAGTTATAGCAGAAGGGGTGGATGTATTCAGACTTACTCTTCAGGGCACCTTTATACTCAACACAGTGTATGGCAAACAAGCTTTGACCACCAGACGTCCTCCTTGTACAACCCTGACTGTCAGAGAAGTCAACATGAGCCAGGAGTGCTCAGCACTTTGCAGTGCCAAGGTGAGCAACCTTCACTGTCATCTGCTCAAGTCAGTGGGAATAATGCACATTGAGCACGTACAAGCACCTTGATGGTTCTCACTTCATTGAGAGAACCAAATAAGTTTGAAGGTGAAGAATAATGGACCTTTAATGACCATATACATTAGAATTACTTTTATTAAGAGATGCAATTGAACTGCTGCTCTAATCAGTGACATCTGCTCCGACTACTTAAAGCAGAGTTTTAAGCAAGCTGGAGATCACTTATTGCTCTTAACTTTCTAGAAGAAAAAGTATTACACAAATTTTATCAAGAGAGGATAAGGCACAGAAAAGCACTGTAAGACCTATTACTAAGTACACATAGTGTCTTGATTTTAGCAACATCCCTCGAAGTCTAAAACCAGTTCTGAAGAATAAGACGACTAAATGCAGAAAACAAATAGAACTTCTTAAAAGATTAGTTATCTTTCCATCAGAGTCAGAAGGTGCACCCCGATATGTTTTACTGAGTAGCCCCTATGCTGTACATCTGTTCAGACTGATGCCCATGAAGTGTGTCTTTGAGAGATACTGTAAGGAATAGAGTTTCCGAGAGATGAATGGTTTGCCTTCATCTAATTTCCCACTTGTTCCAAATCAATTTTTTTTCTCTATTACTTTCTAATTGGATACGTTGTGGAGAAATGTACTGGTTTTCAAATAGAATCCTACTAGTAACAAGGAGATAAACCCCCAAAATCCCCACAAATCAATGAAACACCAATCTTTAACAAAGACTGTACCATCAATAATGTGTCTCAGAATCCTGTTTTATTTCTTTCAAACTCATTTAAATTTTTTCCTGACCACACGATGACACTATTTTTATCAAATTACAATATAAAAACAAACATATATTTACAATTGAAAATTACTGATAAAGATACTAAAGGTTAAATACAGATATAATCTTCAGTCCCTTCAGTCTTACTTAAAACTATGGTTTAAATTTTTCCATTAGCAAGGCTATTTCCTTATGTTTACTTTCTGTAACATTCCTGCAGCCTGGTTAATTATACATCACTGTGGCAACTAAGTAGAGCAAAGATTTGATATTTCAACTTCCTGATGCTGTCCTCCTAAAAGCAAGTACTAGTACCAGCTGTTTTTTGTTTACTAAGTAGAAAGTGGGACACAGATAAAGTATGTTCTCTTTTGGTTTAAACAGGGGAACATTAGATGTTTTTCCAAGAAAAGAATTAGACCTCTGACATGTCAAACAATCTCATTGTGTCCACTGTGCATTTGTTTGCAAGCAGCAGGACTATAGATAAAAGACTTCTTTTATTCCAAGTTGTCTGAAAAGCAATCACTTTGTCTAGTTCGTTTGGTTGCCAGTGGGGCAGAGTAGATAATGAGGGAAAATGTATTAAATGGTAGAGCTAATGTGGTGGTAATAAAGGATAATAAAGGACTGAGGGGTTGAATTCGGTATCATACCATGAGAGAGACAGGCTTCAGAATCAGCCACCTACCTGTATGCAGCCTTCAGTGAAGAAACAAAGGAAGAAGTGAAGGATCGAGAGCCCAGACATACTCCCTTACCATCTGAGAAGGTGGATTTTATAGTCCACATACAGAATTGTACAGTAGCTTTTCAACACTTTTATGAGAAGAGTTTCTAGACAAAGGCATTGTTTAGAATGTGTAGCTGCAACCAAATGACAAATTTAATGCCCCTCAGGACTACTCATGTCCTCCCTAGTTTCAAGCAACTTCATTCACTGAACTGGGAAAACTTAAGCCTGAGCCTAAGGGTCGCTTGGACTTAATCTTCCTTTGGAGAAAAGAGTCCTAATGTGCTTTGCAGCCAGAAGGCGTAAGTCTTACTTAAAATTAGGTGCCAGAATTTCAGTTCTATCTTCTGAAAACTCTCAACCAACACTTACAACTAGAGTCTTGACACTCCATAAAAAGCCACAGCAATATAAGCAATCTTGCAATCACAAATGTCTCTTAATCATGCTATGTTCTTGGGAATGAGAACAAGTTATTCCACAGATCCTCTTTTGGCCCATTTCCTTGTCAAAGAAACACAAGCCTTGCATGCAGCCAAAACCTCTTCTACACAGTTATCCCTGAAAGTCTCCAACTCCTGAGAGCAGCTACTTTTTTTTTTTTTTCATATTCATTGGCAACAACATTTCTGACAATGGCCAGGGAACTCTGGAACTTGCCAACTTTCCAGAATACCTGCCTGGCAAATAACACAGTTTTCAAAACCTAAGCAGTATTTTACAAGAACACAGTGTGTATAAATGAAATCAAATGCATTAGGGGTTGATACAAATGGAGACAAAAAATCCTCACTGATATGGCTGAGAAGGGTGGCAGAGTACAGTCACTATGGATAGTTTTCCAGAGCCATTTGGAAGGGCAGTACTGGCTAGCTGACTGTTGCTTGATGAGTATTAATTTAGTATAAAGTTATCCCTAAAACCTGGTAAGACCCATGCACTGGCTGAATGCATCATACTTTAGTTCAGCATGGAAAAAGTATGGCATCCTTCAAAACAGAAAACAAATCCTAGAGCTGGTACTGCAACGTGTCTATCCCCTGCCAATGCAGACACAACCTTTGACTCCCTCTGTCTAACCTGGATCATATAAAAAAGTTCAAAGCTTGCATATTATCACTGATAACAGCTTCCCAGCAGTCTCTCTCAACTGAGGCTGAAAGACTATTCACCTGCATCACTGCCCAAACTTCCTCATTCAAGAGGGAAAATAACACTGCATAAATAGCGTGCTGCCAACAGCAGGCAGTGGGGACCAGAGCAATGGCACTTCCCTGTGGATCATAAGCACCATCAGGTACAAACCACCTGCTCTAGGGCATCAGCAGTAGGCAACAGTTGCTGAAAACAATGAAGAAAAAGTGTTATCAGCCTTTGGTACCTGTAATGGAGAATTTCACAAATAAATTAACAAAATAAGAAAAGAATTCTTTTGTCTCAATGTGTTATTTTACTATTAACAGCTGATTTTCACCATCTTAAAATTTTGAAAAAATATCAGCTGATCAAGGACTATGTATGCTATTAATATGCAGTAAGATCATTTACTACTTAAAGTAAATGTTACTGTTCTTGATCAGTGGTAAGCATTTGAAAATAATCTGTTTGGTTTAAACAGATGCATTACCTCCTCTTAGTACTGTGTTTGCATGCCTTATTCCATTTAAACTTGATATAAATTGGTGGGATTGATTTGATTATTGAATCAGAATCAATACCAATGTTTCGGGCAAAGTTTTCCTGCCTTTTCTACCTGATGAAAGTTCCATGCTTCCTGGAAATAGACTCAGTGTGGTTAGTGGTTAAGACACATTTGAATTCTACATGCACATGGGAACGTATTATAAGCCTGGTATCTTCTCTTTACGTGAAAGCAATATTTGGAGACCTATGCCAGCTTGCCTGGATAAAGATCATCTGGACATGTTATTAGCAGGAATGTTACTAACTTTCATAGTTTCCTACTAAGTAAATAATTATGTTTACCAAAATTTTTAAAGAAATGTTCTTCAAGAGTTAATTTTACCATGTGACTTCATGTTACAAAGAGCTTTCATATTACTTTAAAATAGAACTGCGTTTAAATTCATCTAAATTAAGATATCAACCCTACCAGTGTCTGCTCAGCAAACTTCAAAATGTGCATGTAAATTTTACTCTACATATAACATTTTCATTTTAGGTCATACATGATACTGTTTTTCTGGTATATTTTGAAGTAGAACAACATCAGAAATGTAGCAGGAATTCCACTGCAATTGTGTACTATGGAGAGAAAACTGCCACAGCATAATGCTCAATCATGTTCATTTTTGTTTCACTTAGAGCGGCTTTTCCTACAAGGCCTAAAGTTCATAGAGACAAAGAATGGTTTGGGTTAAAAGGCACCTTTAAAGGTTGTCTAGTCCAATTCCCCTGCAATAAGCAGTGACATCTTAACCTAGACCAGGATGCTCAGAGCCCCGTCCAATGAATTTTTCCAGGGATGGAACATCTACTACTTCTCTGGGCAACCTGCTCCAGTGTTTCACCACCCTCATCATAAAAAATTTTCTTTTGTATCTACTCTAAATCGACCCTCTTTTAGTTTAAAAGTTACTCATGACTGTCGTATTTCTCTTTCGCTTCTATGGACTTTCTCACACTAAAAGTAACTTGCTCTTAATGTATCCTACTAAAACAATATGGATATTTTAACTCAGTCTATCAAGGAAACCTGAGTGGAAGACATCAAGTGAAAACCCAAAGAAATGTTCTTACTGTAAAATAGCTTTGCAAGTCCAGAAAGGGTTTTTGGAGAGCAGACTGGAGCAACATTGTTTTTGTTTTTCCTGTTCGTGTGGGGTTTTTTTAAATGTACACGCCAGGTTGTTGTTCAAGGTCTTAAGAAAACCCAAATTTACTTACATAAAAAAAACTACAGTGGGATTTCTGTTCCAGAGAGATTCTGTCAAATCTGATTTGCCTTAAGCCACTGCTAATTCAAATCTTAAAATGCAGGTTTACTTAACTTACTTAAAGGTATTACAGAATTTGCTATTCACTAAACTTGTTTTCTCAATGTATTCTACCTCTAATCTTCTAGTATTCACTCATCACTTTTTTGCAAACAGTGAGAGAGATTCACCAATACACTCATCCTGCTCTCTAAATGGTTTTTCCTCAAAGCTGCATTCCTTAATAATAAACAAGCATAATAACATAAAATGAAATGGTTCCTGCATACATAACATGCATTGTTAGAATTCTTGGGGCTACGAACAGTTAATCACTGAAGATGAATAGTTCTTTTACTATTATATTCTGTTTTTCTAGAATACAATTTCTTCGTTCATGCAAGTGCAGCAATAAATGGGGCAGATGTCAATTTATTACTGAAACTGTTGGAGTTCATTTACTCATCTCAAGATATAAAAGAAAAAAATAATTAGCTTGATTCTCTTTCTAGCACCTATCAAATCAGGAGGAACCATACTCAACTCAGCTGAGCTTCACCAAGTATAAAGGAGGGAGAAGGAAAAGGAAAACTGGGCCAGATAACACTTATTGCTGGTGTTTGAATAATTAATACATGTTTTGATGAAAACAATTATGACATTACGCAACAATGTAAGGCTACTGTATGTTATCTTGAAAACATGTTTATAAAGCATCCACAGTATCTACAGCTGATGAAGTACAGGAATAAAGGTGTTTCTCCAAATACAAAAATTTCTAAATATGTATTTCAAAAATATACAAAAGAAGAGGCCAATCAAAAGGACTAAGTTGAAGACAGATTTCTAACTAGCATTTTCTAAGAGCAGTAGAGAAAAAGAGGCATTCCAGTAGAACTTGCAGAAGACACAAAAGATATGTATGCTTTTGACAGGAGAGGAGAGCACAATGTACTTCCATAAACAATTTAATTATCAACTGATTGCATTACGATTTGATTTTTTCAACTATTATTTCAACTCCAACAGTCCTTAGAACCTTTAAACCAGGCAGACATTATGCACCATAAAAACAGCAAAGTCCAACACATTCCTGCTGAGGAGCTGTGACTGGGGGTAGTCTAAGAGATAGGGTAAAACTTTCAGTCTGTCTATGCCATTTTTTAGATATCCTAGACTTTTGTACTGAACAAGCATGTGAGACAATAGAGAAGTAAGAACATCTTCTCTAACAGAGAAATGAGGCCTTTAAAACTTCACGGCCTAAAGCCAAGCGATATATGAAACCAAGAAGTGAGCCCAGACCTTCTGAGCTCCACCACGGTACCTCACCACAAGCCCAGTGCCTCTGCTGTTCACCAGATCACAGCAGACCTTTGTGGCACAGCAGGAACTACAGCCAGGGTGAAGGACACGGCATAAAATGAACATGAGCTGTGTACACTGAGCACAGGCATCTCTTGGACAAGTTCTCCCAAAAAAGTTCACAACACGCTGAAGCAGAGAGTATTCCTCTGAGAACTGCTGAACTTACACAAGCAGGAGAAAGACTGCAGTAAACTGAATTGCCAAAGATAAATTAGACACTCTAGCCAAAAGAAAACAGAGCTGACAACAACAACAGATGGGAAGAGGAGGGAAGGAGAACAGGAACACAGCAAGAAGACGTGAACCATAAGGAAAAAAGTATTCTAGTCTGTGGGAGGACCTAGGTAGCCAGTTAATTACTCATTAAGGTTAGTAGCTATTTATTATTATTCTAAATACTTAAGTGAAGCCATCTCAGTAGTGACCACGTGCACTTACATAAGGCAGATGACAAGCTGGATACCTAAGCTGTTCACTGGCAGCTGAACCTTTCACGTTATTGACAAACTAACAGAGTAAATTATTTAGTGTGAAATTTTATGTAGGGAAAGAAACTTTTTACATGGAAGATCATTTAAATAGAGGGCCAGCTGTTTTACTTGAGAGCAGAAAAGCAAGCTCCAGAATTTATCACCACCTTTTCCCCTGGGTTTTTTCAGCTAGCAACCAAGGAATATTGTATGAATATTTTAGAATTTTTCTAGAAACTTAATTCAGCCCTTGCTACTGCCAATCATTGCATTTGCAAATCAGGTAAAAAAAATACACAGAAAGATATGCAAAGTTTAGTCTTTTAAATGGTCTTTATAATTTTTTCCTACCAACTAGCATGATGTCAGAATACTGTTACCATGGTAAAGTGAAGAGATGCAGTTAGCTACCGTTTTGCTGGGCTCCTTCTGACTACTTATAGATCAGCTGTAGATGTAGGATGAACTACGATCAGATTTTGATACAGTCATAATTCAAAAAACATAATTCAGCTATTATCATGTAGAAAGTAGTTTCAAACAATTCTTCTTTCCCCAATTGCTCTCCCGTGTCCCAGTATGTACAACGAGGCTTTTCAGCAGAATGCAGATCAACAGTTTTAATCTCTGAATTCAAGAAGCCTTTTGCAGATGTTGAATTCTACATGTGTAAGTGATCCCACAGCAATCAACACGTGTTCTGGAACAGCACTACACGTGTCCCAAAAGAGCCCACTGAAAATAAACAGCATCCAGCTACCAAAGCAGTCGTCCTCTGAAATTTAAAAGGTTCATTTGCAGCATTATGCTCTAATAGCCTACCAATTAGGTCTCCTTTTAAAATGCCAGTGGCTAGTTTCTTAACAAAATTTCATAATTTAGGGATAGAGAATATATGTATGAATTTGCACAATACATGTAATTTGTTGACTAAAATAAAGATTACTAATTTTTGACATTTATTTCACCTGAAGAATTCTTTCCTGGTGCTACATAATTTTCAATGTGCCCAAACCCCCAAGCATAAAGAAAACATGACTCATAATCATGGCTCACATTATTACCTTTTTTCCCTAAAAAATCATGCTGCAGAACCTTATTTCAATTCATTCTCAGTATCACAACAATAGAATTTGCAGGAAGGGAAACCATGGTAACCAATTAAATGTGCTACAGCAGCTATCTACTCAAAAGAACATGCAGTACCATCACACTTCAACGCCTACCACTAGTACAATCTCTACCCATTTCCTCTTCATCCTCATCCTAATTATTAAACAAGCTCTCCACCACAAAAGGCTACATTGCAAACCATGTCTTATTGTTACTGTCATTTGCTATAGGTCTTAACATTAAGCAATGTACTACTCTTTTGCCAAATTTAAAAACAGATCTAATAGCTCCAGAACTGAATTAGGAATTTTCATTCTTTTAATCTGTTTGGAACATTGAATTCACATTACAATGTATTTTATGTATTTTTATTCTAACAGAGACTTGCTGATATATGTGGACACAGATACATATCTACGATAATTTTCTCATGTTAGTAATTTTTTTTAAACCTCAAGATTGCAAAACATTTTCAGTGGCATTCTCTGATTAATTAATTAGTAAAGATTGGTGAATGCATCCATAATTAAGTACAGGCATTAAATATAGTAAGGTGTTGATTTGCTGCCCTCAGTTGTGTTTATGCTTCATTCTCCTTTATATGGTATCTGAGCTGACACAATTTTACAGGCCTTCTTAGGCTCTGAACATCAATCTTCTTTGAAAGACAGCTCTGAAAATTTAGTCAAACTTACACACTTAAAACAACATTTAAATGATCATTTTCTTTAAGAACATACTTCTACCTCTGTTACAAATTCTGAGGAATTTATTTTCTGAAAAAACCCCACCATCTTTTGTCTCAAATTTAGATTTAAAAGGTAGTCTGCCTTTAAAAAAGTCATGATGCAAATTAATTGCACAATAATGGATGAAAGTAGGCAAAAATAGCTCATCATAAGACGATCAAAATGCAGCTTGTTATATAAGTGGAAAGCAGATTTTACAGTAACTCAACAGCAACTTTAAAAACTGAAAAGTTTTTTTGGATAAGATTCACTTTCCCAATCTTACTAAGAAAAAATATTAAAAATCTTCATTTTGAACTCAATTAACTATTCCACAGTATTGCACAGAGAACAGTTGACCGCCTTGCTTAAGCTTGCAAAAAATATTATTTTTCCTGTCCTATATCTGGTCATTTAAGTGGTGCTAGGCTATGTCTGTTGCTACTGCAGGTCAGGAACAAGATCTTTAGACGTACTAAAGCTAGTTCCATAAAAGTGCCACAGCCTAATGCTTCACAGTGGTCAAAAACCCATTTAGAAAGGTTTAGAGAACAAAGAACTAAGACATGTGGTGCAGTTGATCTTGAACAGAATGTGCAGTCCTGGCTGGTATGAATACTGAGATTTTGGACATCAGCTACAATAGCTGGTGGACTCAAATGTAACACTGCAAGTGTTCCATGGTGATTTGAGGAATTGTCTGGCTTGGGTTCTCAGGACAAATCACAAAAAGCTTGTTCTTCTCCACTGCAGAAAAGATGACTGGAAACATTTCATTACAGAGACATCATACCTTGCCACAGGAAGGGATATGATCCTGTTTCACTAAACTGCTCTTCACGACTGGATGCACTGGGTTTTTCAGGATTCCCAGGCACGCTGACACAAACACAGGAAGAAGACATCTGCCAGAGCTGGATGTGCTGGGCCGTCTGTCTCACTGAATTGCCTGCCTCCCCAGCAGAACCATCAGCAGCTACAAGCCAGGAAACAAACCTGTCTCAGTCTCAACATCAGCTGCTCTACCCAGAGCTACCGCAAGACTTTTATGTCTCGATGAACAGGGATCTCATGATGCAATCGCACTTCATGGGCAGTTTCCAATTTGCCCTAATCAGAACTGACAGACTGTCAAAGACTGACACATCAGGCAACAAACAGTGAGAGAGAGATTGAGTAGATACACAGAAATACAGAGGCAACCAAGTATTTATGCCAAGAGTTAATGGTACCTTCAAGAATCTAAATTTTACTCAACTTTTTTCCATTTTTTTACCAAAATGTGCCTGAAAAACAATCAGAAAACAAGCATATTTCATTTTATGTTTTGTCACTATTGTTATTGCAGAATTAGAGCACCTCTAAAGAATTGCTGGGTTAACTTCATAAAATTCTTTGAAATCTGTTCTGTGTCTGTTTTTTTATATAACAGCTGACCAAATTTTCTTTCCTCCCACAGCTTCTAAGGGGTAAAACAAAGGTTAAGAAGGAAAAGCAAAAATCATACTGAAGTGATCTTAAAGTTAGCATGAGTGCTTGAGAGACAGAGTGGTACTTAAACCTAGTATGAAAATATCAAATTGGTTCATACAGCTAGAAGAGAAAGGGTGAAATTAGAGACCCTGAACTCAATCGAAGCCTTCTGTTGAACTTGGAAAAGTTTTGCTCATACATACCATCCTACTGACAAGCTCTGTTTTTGGCCGTGGAAATTACATTCTTAAATTCCTGCTGGGATTATCTAAACTGCAGACAGGGCTATCTTTGCCATCTGGCAGTATAGTGACCCAAACACAAGTGATGCTCTCAAAAAATGATAAAATTACATAAACTCATCACGGCAATCACAGCAAACTTCTCACAGTCAGGAGGCACAGAGAGACTGCAGAAAGGACCTAGTCTTTAAGAGAGGCTACAATTTCAGAAACACAGTCAGTGGCCATTTTGGCTAATGGTTATATTCTGCATCTATAATTCCAGGGAGAGGAAAAATAGAAACTGAGCAAAACTCTCCCTCCAGTCAACGGAAACGCAGACTCCTGCTACGCTTCCTAGTAGTGATAAAAAAGAAATCCTAGTGGTAAAATTCCAATGTGTGGAAGACACAGCACTGCAGTTCACAGAGTTCCACCTAAGGTATGAGAGTACCTCATTCATACACCTTGAAGGCCAACAGTGAGACAGCAGAGCATTATCTGCTATGGTAAGGAAAGCCGCCTCCTAGACCCACTGCCCTTGATAAGTAAGTTATTCAGCACTTCAGCATAATGAAATGGCTGCAAGATGCTGCAGTTTCAGATTCTGATGTATTTTCCTAAACACTGAATTTCATCAAAATAAATCAATGGTAACAACTTTGCTATCATCTGAAACCTTTTCCCGAACCGATCATGAACAACTATCCATTTTTTTTCCTATTTGGTATAAAATTGATTTTATTGCTTTCAAAGGGGTTACAGCATCATCTTAGTCTATAGGCCCTGTGCCTTCTGCACCACTGGAAGCAAGGGGCAGGAGCTCTGCCTTCAAGCCAGGTGTTATGACTGATTTCTTTTTAGCTTTAAAAGAATATTGCAAGAGCAGATGATGAAATTGAGTATTATTTTAATAAGAAATACCAAATTTACACTGTTAATGCAAGTCAGTGTAAATGTCAATACTGTTTCTCTTTGAAATCTTATTACTACAGAAACAAATATCTCATTAAAATATACTCTTTTTTCCCCTGAAAAACGAATTCATCACAACCTATTATTTCAAGACATTACTATTTTAATTATAATCTTATTTTACCCATATAAAACTTTCAGTAACTGCATCTTCTCCTTCAATATATTTCTGTCTCACTTAGATTTAAAACATTGCTAATAATCACCATCTCCCATCTGAGTATCTAGGTGTACAGCACAGGCCAAAATAACTTCCAATACTTTAAAAGTAATTAAGCTATTCAAAACCTACAACTATTTTTTGAGTTTTTTATTTATAGCTGATCCACTTGCCAGAATTTTGCAGAATGAAGAAGTAGATTGCAAACATCGTTAGCTAACAGGTGTTCAGACAAAAAAGGCCTCCTGATTTGTTGCCATCCCATGGAGAGACTAGAGAGAACAAAGTGTTCTTCAGCAACAGCTACCTAGCCAGTACCCACATGGCAGACTAGTCAGGGGAACTCATAAGATGTCTTTTATTTCTTGATCACCTGCTCTCCCAACATCTGCATGAGGTCACATCTGTAACTTAATGGGAGAAGGGCAAAATGAAGCACCACCACCAAAACCACAACTGCTGTTATCCTGATGGTGCAAACAATAAGGAATGTTAGCACTTCAAAAAGGGGCAGAGAAGGTTAAAGATACCAAATCTGTAACTAGGGAAAAAACCCACAATGATTAAAAAAAAATGAAAACAATCACAAGAAATTTTATGACCTGAGGTCAGCAACACAGTAAAATCTTTTGAATATTTTATAGATTTAAAAATTAAATACTCATTACTGACCTTAATGCCAAAGTGTAGGTTCCAGGTTGCCTTTGGCTTTCACGAATGAGATAGCTTCCTTCTGCAACACTTAATAATTGGTCAGCTTCCTCCCTTGAGATCATCCCATGGAATCTAAGGAACAAAAATTTTTTTAAAGCACATGCCTCTTCTCTTTTAAATCACCTTTTGGTCTTCTTTTAAAAAGCACCAACAATAGTTATTTAAAGAGAAACAAACATAAAAATGACTGATTTGCAGGAATCTACAATTTAAATTAATCTCCCTTTCTGCCTGTATTTGAAGTCATTTTAAATGGTTTAGAAAGGCTTCTAGGAAAAAATATCTATGAAACAAGTATATTGTTTTTAAATCTGCATCTGTCAATTTAATATGTAGAAATAAATCTGTTTTCTCCTGATGGCTTCACATGTTTTGTGCCAGTGGCATGCAATCAAACATTTTGAAGCATTCGAGGATTTTTTATGCAGTCCCTGAGATTTTAGCAAGTTGCCATAATCTCAGTAATTGCTGATGTAATAACCTAGCAACACTACATATCTTCTACCAAATAAACATAAGATAGGCTTTGTTTCTCCACACTAGATCTAATCATCTTTACATTAGCAACTTGAAACAGAAGACACGTAGACTGAACATATCAATATATTTTGGGAACCAAATATCTTCTTTTCCTAAACAGAAACACCTTTTTTGCAAAGCCAACTGGAGAGGAAGGTAAAAAACCACAATCCTTTGAAAGTACAGAAACATATGTATGTTTTTATCAGTTAAAGTAGCACTCTGTGATATCCATATCCATCAGGAATTGCAGCTGTAATTTTAGGCAGGCAAAAGTGATGGCACTGCAATAATGATCTGATGGTAAGATACACTGCTGTAAAACACACAGAAGAAACAAAGGGCACAGAGTAAACACTTGCCACCTTTTCTGTAACTATCATCAACCAATATGTCGGGATAAACCACTTTCAGAGATGTTTGTTACTTACTCTCTTCCATAATATTTGGGTCTGTTCTCTACCTAGAAGAAACAACAGAAATTGTAAGGTTTCATAACAAGAGAAGCTATACAGTAAGTGGACTGTCTACAATATAGTATTAAAAATAGAAAGGGATATAATCTGAAAGTGCAGGCAAAAATCATCTACCGTAGAACTTCTCCTGTGATTAGCACATAGGGAAACCAAAGGGAGACCTTCAGAAAACATCGCACTTGTGAATGGCTTAAAACGGAGTGAGAAAGGATGAGCCACTTGGATCATGTCATCCTCAGGACTGCATATACAAACTGATGGCATTAAATATTGCTCCCACAAAGTGCCAAAAAGGGGAAACAAGTTTGAATTTCATGCATATAAGTGCACCACATTGTTGAGTGCACTAATACAGTGAAACATCTACAAAACTCTTAAATTTACAGGTTACCTTCCATCACAGAGCTGTTGGTGCCACTGCTGAAATAAAGCCACTACTATACAGCCCCGCAGAGAGAGGGCAAATGGTTGAGTAAGTCATCAAGTGCCTAAGTCTTGTACTTCTTGACTTCATTAAAGTGTGTGATTTGCAGTACCACCCAAAAGACTTCAAAAGCAGGTGTGCACATGTTATGTAGTGTAACTCCACTTTGTCTCTGCTCCAGAGACCTTACAGTGTAAATGCAAACAACATGCAGGGGTGTCAGGGTACACTCTGCCTGATAATTATTTGAGATGAAGGAATGCATCTGCATTTGTCCAGGAAGTTTAGAGCCAAGCGAGGAACACCTGACCTCACAGAAATCAGCTAATAATCTAAACCACCAGATTATCCTTTATTGCTAAATTTAAAGGAAGAAACTCTGTGGGGAGTAAAAGTCAACAATTATACAACCTGAACTACAAAAGTATAAAACAATCCAGCTATGCTGAAACACAGAATGCCACTTCAGTTTCTTTTTTCCATCTTTTCAACAAAAAGTCTATTAATATTTGCATTTCTCTCCAGTTATTTCAGTGGAGTATAAAGATTTCAGATGTCCAAAACAACAAAAAACAACATACATCCTGATGTACAGTCTAATAACAATTCCTCCACATTCCCAGCAAATAAAAAGCTATTGTAATGGTTCATCACTTTGGAAAAAACATTCCATCACTGGAAAGATTTATCATGTTCTAAAAGATTTCCTTTTCCTTTATAACAGAAAATAAGAGTTGACTGGTGTGATAGCTGTTTTCAAAGGGCCTGAAAAGACTGGATCATTTCAAAAAAGAAGAAAGGTCTTAGATATTTTTTGTTAAATGTAGGCTATTTCTTCAATAAGATAGCAACATAAACAGAGAAAAAATGAAAGCATTTTATTGTTGTTGTTACAGAAACTTGCAACAATTCTTAACTAAAACCCTTAAGCCAAGACACTAGTTTAGGGCAGTTGTTAAAAGAAAAATCCTGTCATGAATAAGATTTTGTTGTCTGTCTAGTGAGATTTCGTATTTATCTCAGTGAATTTATAAGACAGAAATGGAAAATTTATATGAGCAAAAGCATTCCTTTTCAGAAATGGATTAGTAACTTGACAGGGCATCTTCAGAGTACTTGCAAATCCTAAGACAATTTATGATATACCCTGTGTGCAAACATTTGAAAATGTGAACGGGCAGATGACTGGAACAAAGCACCTGAAAAAACCTCCACAAGACTTTCAGGCATTTGCAGCTGGGCTTGCAGTTCATTTGGTGGATGATGAGTTAAAGAGGAAAATAACCACTTCTGTTAATAATCTGTCTCTACTGATCCGTTTTACCAGCCTGCAAAAACTTCAGTATAAATGTTGATGTGCAACACTTTTTGCTTGCATAAGACTCAGGGCAGCTGGAACCTCAATTCACTGAGTTTTATTGCCTGTTTACTTGTATTTTGGGGTTTTTTGGTAAGTTTTTACATTTATGATAATATTAGGGGGGTTTTGACATCTATACTAACATACTTTAAGACTAAGAAAATTCCATCAGAACTCAGCAGGGACCTTCTAATTCCCTCAGAATAACTGGGCTACATACACTGCAGCTTGTGTGTACTGAGGAAACCACACAGACTCCCTGTAAGCCAAATTTACCATGTAAGACAGTAAACACTGTTCTCAAGCTTTCTATAAAGCTTCTGACAGGTGTTGTTATACCAACTGTACCCCTTGCAACTTAGACACAGTGTTTGTTCTTACTTTAGGCATCCTTAACTGCACCAGAACCAGAAGCAACATGCAGCTTTCTTGGTCTTTTGTGTTTGCTTGGACTTGAAAAAGTTCCTGCCAGACTGTATTCTACAAAATTAATTCTACAAATTACAATTGCAGGCACCCATGTATCCTCCCCTTGCACATGAGCACTGAAAGCCAAAACAGTTTAGTTTAGAAGCTTCATTAGTCTGACTTTCACGGTCCATCATCCTTAAGTTAAAGAGACAAAATCAAAACATCTGGACTGGAACTAAACCCATCTAAGAAAGGAAATACATTTTAAAATAAGATGATGGAAAGAAATCAGTCCTATTAGCTAAAGCTGGTAGCTGAAAATACAGTGTCATTATCCTCTGCAGAGTTTCTTTCTGATTTGGCAGTATTTTTGGACCAAAGCATTACTGGGTGTAAGGGCAGCCTTAGCTGCTTCTTTTTCTCTGTATCCAGCAAAGATCAGCTGAATGCTGCCTTTTGACTTCTCAGGATTTTTATTTATGGGAAAAATTTCCTATTGCTGTTTGCTTGGCAAGGTTTTAAAAATTGCTTCTAACTTGGAAAAACAAAGGGAAAAAAAAGCATGAGGTATTTGTTTTCAATGTGTTTATTTGTATATCACTAATGTAGAGGCCATGGGAAAAAATTAAGGTCTCCCTATGATACCTGCAAGAAACACAAAGGTCGACAAGATATTCACCATTGCTTAATTTCTCATTTTTTCAAATGGAGGTGTGAAGACAATGAAGCCAAATTTATGAACAGACAAATCAGGCAGACTTGGCAAGTACCTTACAGTAGACATGCCTTTGGAAAAGAGCTTAGCTACCATGAAATTTGGAAAATCATCCTGGTCGAATATCATGCTGATAAAGCCACCTTTACAAACAGCTCTAACAATGATGGGCATTATATATGCCCATCTATTCCATGTTTCTTTACCATTTTCACAATACTACACAGAGATGCTGGTCAACAGGCTCGTTAACTATTAGCACTGAATTAGGATGCAGCATCCTAACAGGACAGAAAGGGCCAGTGATTTTAATTATCTCCATAATATGTATTTTTTCATATAGTTATTTAAAATTTCTCATGGAATGCTTTCATATAGCAGTCAAGGCTGCCCTAAACATGCCTGTACATGCACACATGTATATAAGAGTATATGCACAACAAATATGAATTTCATGGAGGAAATACAGTATTAATGGGACAAACAACATTATAATTTCCAGGCAAGCGTCATGCAGAAGTCAAATAACCTTAGAATGTTATGGAATCATCAACTTTAACCTCATGGAGTATTAAAAGACTTGGCTCTGCTACACCATCACAATAAAAAATCCCAAATGAATGCAATGCTCTCTTTACTTCAGTGTCTCTCTACTGATCTTAGTGTTTCTCTGATATGAAACTGGTGTAGCAGAGCAGAAACTTGAATTCTTTGTATTTGAGAAGCATGTCATGTTAAGTAGGTCATTCTGTTGAATACACCTCTCAGTATCAGCACTCGTACAATGTGTGCCTTTGCACGTGAAATAAAGGGTTGGGGGTTTTTTATGGTGTGATTTCCAATTATTCTTTAACAAGTGCTTTTTCCCCTAATCATCACTCCTGCTTTTGTCAACAAGTGGATTAGAAAAAGGCAAGAAGAGCAATTTATGTGCTAATACCTCACCAAATTACATATTGTTCATTCCCACTGACCTCTTTGATGTTCTCAGGACCAGAATTCTCTTCCTAATATTTATGAATTTGTTTATACAGCTGAATAATTCAACCACTTAGGAAAAGATTCTGCTCCCCACTGACTCATGCATGGCTGCTAATAGAAACCCAGCTGAGAAAGAACAGATCACAAAGCTCAACACAAGCAGGAGAGGCTGAGACCAGAGAGAAAGGTTAAACAAGTTACTGCTCGCTGAATATATTTTCACTTCAAATCAGCTCAGCTGCATAAATTGTTCAACACTTCCAATGAAAAACTGTTATCTGCATTATAAAGAATTAATTCAGAAGTAGGAAAATGCACACTGACAATGTATTCCTTCAATTTCACCTTTAATAGTTAAAAATAAGCTTCCAAGAACTTTTTTTTAAAAAATAAACTATTTATTCAATGATAAAATGAGTATTTAATATGCTCTGTTCCGCAGCTAAATACTTGACTGATTCTTCCATAGTTTTGTGTTATCTACTTCAGTTCTCACTAGTTTCTAAATCTGCAGATTTTATTTCTCAGTTTCTACAACAAGGTTCATGTTGCAGACATAGGTTTACTCTGCAGAGTTCAAGATGCTATTTTAAAACACAGAATGTCTCATTTTTCTGTTCACTCTGACACAGGGATAGTTTTACACTTACTTAAAGTTTGTCATATGTCATAATCTTATTTTGGAATAAATTCATAGAAATATGACATTACAGACACCAATGTGTTGCATTTCCTTCTCCAGTGACGACAGCACTTAGCAGAGTGTTTTGATTGTGATACTTTTGCAAATCCCCCATTGACTGTAACAGGCTGGAGGACACCACTCACCCATAGCAAATTTTCCTTCGTAAACCAGTCCAACTTTTCAATTTACTATCTCTATTACAGCTAATAAAACTTTTCAATTAAGAGAATTCAAATTCAGTGAAAATGAGGATGAGAAAGTTGCAGCAGTCAGTGTGATTCGTCTGTGAAGAAGCTTTACACAGATGCTTTTATATTTGGCTGGCAAAAGTTTCTTGTTCTATTCTTAAAAGAGGACAATCTATCTGATCTAGCTGAACAATTTCCATCACTCCAGAGGCAGGAAAAATTTTTAGTTTTCAGATACTGAATACACATTTATGTCTCTGCTTATTTGACTGGATTAGCTGATAGTATTCTAAGAAATACTATGAAGAAGAACTTAGCATAAAATTTGCTTGTGAGTTCTTACCACCTAGGGCAAAAGAACCCAAGCCTTTCTCTGCAGTCAAACTAGCCTGGGATATAATACCAACATATCTTGCTGAATATCCCAGACTCATTTACCAGTTTACAATTTCTCCCTGCCTACAGGGTACATATACTTTGTGCAGTCAAATAATTACAAAATTGTTATGTTATAATTACAATTGTTATGTTAAACATTGTATGATTTCCTTAACTGTACTGCTACTTTCTATTATGGGTTGGTTTGGGGTTTTTTTCTTTTTTTGTTGCCTTTTTTTTTTCTTTTAAAGACATCAAAATATATACAGAAAAATGAAGGTTCTAAGTCTGTGGGAATTAAAACATTCACAAGTGAGGTCTTCAAGGCATCTAACTGAAGAAACAGAAAAACTTTCACCCATCACAGCAAGAGTCAGGCAACTTTATGAGCATTACACTGTGAGTCTGTCACTATGGGAGTAAACAAGAGCAGGACTCAGAGATAAGGCTCAGAAAATGAAAGGCTACAGTGATTGTACGTGCACAATGTCAGCACCTCAAGGAACAGTGTCAGAGGGCTACCAAAAATCCCTTCAAAGTTTTACAATATACCTGTGTACACATAACCACACACCTACTACCACTCCTTCCACCAGTGCAATACTTCTGAGGAGGGGAAGGAAAAAGCAACTATTCAACAGCACTTTACAACAATAAGCACAATCCATTGGAGGCAAGGAATAAAACACTTTATCCTATCCAGGTGAGCACTCTGAATCATAAACCTGTATTGTAATACTAAGCTTTTACAAGACTTCAGGTACTTTGTATACTAATGTAATGAAAAACGTACCATAGAGAACACTCAAAATAGAACAGAACCTTCCCAATAATGTTGCAAAGGGAATAAAAAACTGGAAAAATTTCCATTTTTTCACAGCTTCGATCTTATCTTCTGTAGCTATCTCTCCTTCAAATTTCCATCCGACCTTATTTGATATACCTAAGATACCTGCACAACAATTTTAACTGGAATACCTCTGCTTGGATGCTCACTATCAGTAGAAATCCTTGTCAAAACAAAAATTTTTGCTAACATTCTTGCAAAATTCATGTATTGTTCTTTCCTATAGCTATATCTTGCTTAAGTGCAGTAAGTTATAGCTATACCATTTTTAAAACATCAAATTAACAGAGGAAAACGTGTGCTTCCATTAAACGCAGTACTTAATTTCTGTTAAATCTCTACATTTTATTTTGAAAATTGACAGTCTGCTTCATAGAATCATACTTGGACTTTTGAAAAAATTACAGAGAAATGCCTGTTTAATTCTGTCAAGTAATCCTCCTTGTGATCTAAACTATAAGCTGTTAATGCTCCCCCTGGACAGTGCTACATCCCTCTGTATTTAACACTACATTGAAGCAATTAACGTATCTCAAAGATTAATTTTTTTTCTCTTGGCACATGATAAAAATACTCAAGTTTTATTGCAGCAATGTAATAACTTCCAGTTATTCAGTAAGAGCTGTGTTTTGTAATACTGCCTAACATTTCAGCATTTTTGAAACTGAAATTAATGTTTCCCAGGTTCTTCACTGAAGCCGCAAGACGGATGTAGTAATGACTAAATCTTGCTGGCACCAATGTTTGGTGTCAGTTAAACCCTCCAGCACCACAGCCCTGGAGAGGTGCTGCTCTGCTGAATGGCAGCTCAGGGCACAGTAGCAATGTGGGGTCTACCTCAACAGCTGATCCCATGAGCATGTGCTTCCGTATCACTGTCGATGGGATCCCATTGTTACCACTTCAGTCTATAAAATCTGTGGCTCTGCATAAAATCTTAGCTCCTGCTATTAATGAGTCTGAAGTACTATGACTCAAATAACAGCACCAGGGGAGGTTTTAGTCTTCCCTCTGCTGATTTATTTTACACATCTAGCAGTGATGTCTGTATGAACAGGTGCATAGTTCCCCTGTACAGCTCTGCTCTTGCTTCTCTGAATTTCTGATGCAAAAAGGAGGAGAAAGGGTGTTTCCACGCATCTAAGAATCAAAAAGTGGTAAATGATTCTCAGTAAATGATGATACACATCAAAATGTTTTAAATTCCATTTTTAGAACAAATGGATTTCCGAGTACCAGTGGCCCCAAGGCTACTCACTCTAATCACAACACAAAGTGTCCCAAGGAACCACTCTTTGGGCTGGACACAATTAAGTACAGACGTGGAATGACTGGACTGTATAAAACTGAACACTGTGATACCTACCTCACGAGTGCAGGTTATTCTTCTAGGATGGGGAGCTTCCTGTTGTAACTGATACACTGGGAGGAGGCAGAAGTTAAATTCTAATTAATACAGAATCATTGCGTAAGTTAGGCATTTTAACATTAAACATTGCTGTTTAAATAAAGGAGACTTGCTGCAAAGGTTAATGCAAGGATACCAAGGATATAAAAATTTACTAACAAGTGGTCAGAAAAAAAGAATGTTGCCAGCCAGAACGGGATGCTGATTTTCTTTACAATCAACTGATCAAGTAATATGGAATAACTAGGTGAGACCAGACAAGTTTCCAACAAACAGATCAGAAAAAGAATCATAATAAACACAAATTAAAGTTCACTATATGTCAAATCAGGCAGCTGTCAGACTTTCCTCAGTAAGCAGATGGAACCCAATCCTACTACGTTGGGCACACACCCAGTCACCAGCAATATGTCAAGACTTTACAAGAATCACTCAGAACTGTACAGTATCAAACCCTCTGCCTTTGCTGCTGCTCAGTGAGGACCCTTCTGAAGAAAGATAGCCTTTGCATTTGCAGATCTAAAGACATAACGAGTTGAGTAGCAGTGTAAAATAGCTAAGGCCCAAATATGACATACACTTAAATTTACATCTTCCCTCCTCCTTTTTCTCCATTTTTAAAATAAGCTTCATCAAGCCAGAACAGATCTTTGGAACCAGATGTAAATTTAATGCTACTAGTATGGGCAGACTTTCTAGTATAATACCAAAGGAATGACTTTCAACTTCCATCCCAACTGAATCTGGTTTGGCAAGTCACCTTCAAAATGAGGCTGTCAACACTAAGTTAGTATTTCAATAGTACATTATAAGTGGCAAAATGGACATTTGGAATTGTCATCTTTTGGAATTAGATTATGTTTCAATCATTAGTACTAAAACCACGGTCTAATAACATGTGCTATCACCTTCTTTAGATAGTAAGACCACACATTAATTTAACCAATATGATTTGACTTCATTACAACTCTCATTTGATCCCAAGTCTTTTTTTCCACTGGCAAATGCTGTATTTATGTATCGAACTACATGGGAATGGAGAAAATGGCAAGATGCCCAATGATCATAGAATCATAAGATAAACTGGAAAAAAAATACTCCCTTTGTTCCAAATAAAAAATCCTAATGGTTTTTCCTGTTGTTACTAAAATCAGTCATTTCCATACTGTACTGGTAATACAAAAATTATTTTCGCAAGTGATGAACAACAGCACATTGGTATATAAAACTGCAATTATCATTTTAAGCATAGCATGACCATTTATATTGCCAGCACATAGATTCCCTAGCTTCTATTGTAGAAGTCGTATTTGATGGCACTGGACCTCGTCCATATCTAATTCTGAGAACTGCAGAGCCAAGTTCAAAGGAAAAAAAAAAATAAAATCAAAGAGCAAGTAAAGACTTTTCTGAATTTCACAAAAGAGCAGTGGAGACCCACAATCAGCATGCTCCACAGAAACTGGCTGAAAACGGTTTCCCACCTCACTTCAAGCCAGGCTGAAAAGATTTTCTGAAAGGAAATTCTTTTTCACCAATGGCAGCACCTTTCTCCTCTTCCAGTAAGAAGCACAGCAGGCTTACTAGCTAAGTTACAAAACAGGACTCTTATCCCTCCTCCTCTAATTGATGTATGCAATTCAGATTGTTCAACACCAGTTTCCTTGCTGTAATTATTGCCAGGGAAGTCAAACAAGACATTCCTCTTCATCTGCCATGAGACAGAAATCTAATCAAACCTTGGGATTCAGAGCTTACTTCTGAACCACGGGAAGGTTCACCATGGCAGGCAAACCATGATGTTGTAGGAGAGTGGGTGCACACAAACCATACATGCAACGTTGGAGAGTGGGTGCACACACATTTGCACGTGCCCAGGCTTTCAGCTGCTGTCAAGCTGCCAATGAAGATCTGGTATTAGAGAGGTTGAACCTCCCTGTTACAGATTATGGCATGCAATAAACTGAACAAGGAAGCAGTGTTCCCTGAGTTCACAGAAGGTACAGAGCTGAAAAAAAATAATTGAATCTGCCCTCTTACACTTGCTCTCTTTCTAACCATGGTTCTCACCATGCCTTTAATTCCACATCTCCAATTGAAAAGTCTCCCACAGCAGGATGGAAACCTTTTGAAATAACTAAATTTTCTCAAGTGCTAAATCTCCTCAACCTTTAGAGAGCAAACATTTTCACGATGTGAAATGCTGCTTGAGCAAATCCCTTTATCCAGCCTGAAGACACCAAGCTGAATATATACAAAGCAATGCAAATGTAAGTCTGACATCCCTAAACTGCTAAATGTGTTATAAACACAAACATTCTGTTTTCAAAATCTGCTTTTCGCAGAAGACTCTTCTATCTTGCTGTGGTTTCTCGAGTCTCAAAATGTCTCACAGTTTGGCTTTTCTATCTACAAAGAACTAGAATTTATAGGTGAGGCACTGTGGGAAGCTACGATGCTCTTTTACATTTTTCTCATGTTCTCTTCCATGTCCCTAAATCTCCATTAGCACAGCCAGACAACAGGTCATTCCTTTATACGGAATTCTTTTGCATTTAAAAATGGCTGTTTGCTTTTTTGTGCGTGTGGTTTGTTTGGTTTGGTTTGGGTTTGGTTTTTTTTGAAATGAAAACAGCAAGTTGCGAAGTTCCCAAGAGAGTGGCACTCTGATCTCAGGGCAAGGCACCGGTACTGCTGCCCTACACACCTGACTAAGGCAGCCTGCAAGGCCAGCTCCCCCTTGGGCTAAGGCACACACACCAAGACCTACAGAGCACAGGCAGGCTGGTAGCAAACCAGGCCCTTCTAGTCAGAGCTTCAAAAACCTGATTGTGATTTGTCACACCAGGCCAAACAAATGCTCTCGTTTTACTGTATCAGCCAATTCCTAAGGAAAACAATTTATTTTGAGTTTTTTTTACCAGCTCAAGCTCAGCTCTAGTGATGCAAGGTACTAGATCACAGGAGCCCTATAAGTTTGCAAGAATACCAATTTTAAGGCACGAATGGAGTTTATGTAAGCCCTGGTCTAGGCAGACAAACTACTATAACTGAGACCAACCAGAAGTGGGACAACTTAAGCTAGTAAGGGGCAGAGAATCTACTCCTACAAATAATCTGTGCTCATTTGTCCTTGGGGGTAGTTCAACTGCACCTATCTCTCAACAGAAATGAACCCCTTTGTGGTTTCTTAAATTCACATTCTGATGAAAAGAGAAACGAGTCTTTTAAAGCATCCAACTGAAACTTTTTCAGTTCTGACTTGGAAAAAAAACCCCAAAATGCTGAGATACTTACAGTAAGATTTCCAAACAGGTGGTCTGTATTCATCAGTATCTGAAAGAAAACAAAAAATCTTGATGTTGTGTTGGAAATATTTTAACACAGAAATAACCTACAGAAGCACTTACAGAATTATTAAGATAATATTGCACCTAGGTTCTAAACTTACTTTTTACTATTAGAGTAAAGAACAACTTGTTAAAATTTCCTCTTTTCACTTAAACTAAAAATGTCGAAAGGTATTTTCTTTATCCAGCTAGAATAAAAACTACAGAAACACATTTGAAAAATGGCAAACATGCAGATCAGAAGCCAACATACTGTAAGGAGGAAGGAGAATATATATTATTTTACTATGTATATATCTATAAATTCAATTTTAAACTACACCAGAAAGATTTTTTTAATCTCAAATTATGTTCCAGTAAATGAGTTTCCATGCAACTTATTCCTGCTATTAGCTTTTTCCTCTTCTGGATAGCAATTAACAAGTCCTAAAATAAAATCAGAGTATGTAAGGACTGCGAAATATTTTGGAAAAAAGGAGGGGTTTTTTTTTCATACTGAGTACAAGCTCTTTTTGGAAGTAGTGTGTATTTATTAAAAGTACCAACATATTTCTAATACCAAATTTTCATTCTCAAATCAAATTAAAAAAAAAATCCCAATATCTTTACAGTTCTGTCACCCTTACAACTTGCTTTACAACTGATCTGACATTTTGAGCTCAGGGCTATGTTACAAACTTCAGCTCTGATCCACTGAATTACTGCTCTGAACAGCTTTAGTTCTGATGTCACAAGTCACCGAGGCTTTCAGCAAGATGCTGTGCTTATCTGCCTTGGAGCTGGTGAGAGTTATTCCATCCTCATTACACCACAGGGTCACAAGCTGTGACCCACACAGCCAGCCTTGCTGTCTGAAGGCACTTCTGACTGCAGCATTCATGCCTGAGCTCTGTTTGCAATTGTCTGCTCACTGGAACTACCTGCTGAATCCAACAAAACATGAATTTCTAGTTTTTACTATAAGGTTACATAAAGATCAAGCAATCTGGGAACCTGTTGCTTGAGTTTTGGCCTGAGTGGCATCTCCACTTGAGAGTCCTTAAGGCCTGCAAAACTGAGCCTGAAGCTGGGAAAGGATTTTGCTTTGCCTCTCCTTAGAGTATGCAGTCTGTCTTCTTCAGACACTTGCTGTAGTCCATCTTTCATACATATAGTCATGTCAAAAATCTCTAAACTAGAGCTTAGTGGAATGAGATATTTCCCAGTTTAATTGGCACAGACTTTGCCAGACCCTCCCAGAACACTCCCTTTCCTGACTGCACTGTAATTTTGTTCAATTTTTTACCCCGTATTTTAGCTCTATGCATGAAGAGGGTGCAGTCCTTGCAGACCACCTTGGTGGCAGTGGGTTTTATAAATACAATTCATTATGACTTTATTGTTAAGGCAGCACTCAGTTAAACTGCCATCTCCCTGAATACTATGGGGTTTGATCTTTGGAAGGTCCTGCAGATGCTCTACCACGTCCTGCAGATCAGCGAGAACGCCTTGAATCTGCAGAGACCTTAAGTAGCTCGTGCTTCACTGGCAGTAAAAGCAAATCAGCAGCAACAGATGCAGCCAGGGTTATTCATTCCTACTTTGATACCTTTAATTAAGGCAGTGCAAGTCGATTCGTTCCAGAAGCATTGTAACATGATCCCTTAGCAATGCAATGTCACATGGAAAAGGAGCAAAATTTGTAAAGTAAAAATAATGGCTTTAGTCCCAGAAGACATCTCTTACCCCACCACCTGAATTTGCTTTTGATATACTCTGGGTTTTGGCAATATATACACTAGTTGAATTTATAAATAAATAATTTAAGTGAAGGACAACACACACTGTATTTTAAAAATATGAGCTGACTGTTATGAAAATACAAACATCTTGGCAGTCTAATCTCGCTCACACTCAAGCCATGCAATTGTTACAACTAAGGGCAGTATGGTTATAAAACTAAAAAGCGACAATATTTGTGCCAAACAAAAAACCTCAAACCTTGTTAAAGTCAGGCAAGAACAGCAGTTACTTTCATACAACAAATATCTAACATTCAGAAATGGGAAGGAATGATTTATGTTATGCAGCTGTGCACAAGGATTTTGTTAGAAAAAAATCTGTCGGTGAGCTTTATTGCCTTTACAGTGTGAGAATACCCTCCAGCCATCCCATATGAGGTAATGAAAAAACAAAAGGTCGTTTCTATTGTGATTTAAAAAAAAAGTTACCTAATATAAACCAGTGTAGTAGCAAGTACAAGCACAGTGAAACAGTGAAGCAGAGGGTCTGTAGTGTTTGTTTCTGAGCAAGAATGTTTCTATGACTAAAACTATCCTACCACACAAAGATGAAATAGAATAAGCATGAACACCAGCCCTGTCTATTAGTTAACTGTTTTTAAAGGTTAACTGATGTGGTCCCATTTGATACACAAAAAGTATTTGGAAATGCATTATTAGGAAAAGGGTTTGATTTTCAGATAGTACAGGCTTCCACGTATGGCATCTCCAATTAGGCATCTGAAAAGCACTTACAGGCATGATTAAAAAACCCACAGAAAATGTGGAACCCAAAATACATTTTCTCACTAATGCTGCAGCACTTTCTAATTAATGCAATAAACTCTACACTGTCAGTTCTCAGATTTTTTCACAGTAACTCAGCTCTGTTAAATGTTTCCAGGATAAAATCATTTTCTACAAGCTGTGCATCAGGTTCTATCTTAACTGTATTTTCTTCCCTAAGTGAGATGCAATTCAACTTAAAGCTACTCTTCTCCAAAGGCCTAGAGCACCACAGAAAACACAAATACATAAGCTGATGCTATCAGCTCTGTCCAGATGTGATCCTATCAGCATTGGTCAGATTTTTGTCAGTACGAAGGCACTCTCATCAGCAAGGACATTTTAGATCAGGGCCACTGTCCGTGTACATAAATTGCAATTTCAAACTGAGACAAATTTCTGCTGACAGATACTTTCACTCAGAATTAGCTGGGCTACATAAACAGTGCAGATCATACGTACATAAAAACCACACAGATTTCCCACAAGCCAAATTTACTATATTAAGACAGTAAACACTTTTCTTCAGCTTTCTATAAAGCTTCTGACAAGTGCTGTTATACCAACTTTACTCAGAGCAACTCAGACATAGCGTTTGTTCTTACTTTGGCAGTTTATACAAGCAATACCTAATGCTATCAGTTCATATAGGTCGAATCCTGAGGATGACGTGACCCAAGTGGCTCATCCTTTCTCACTTTGTTTCAAGCCATTCAGAAGTGCAATGTTTCCTGAAGATCTATCCTTAGTTTCCTTATATTCTAATCACAGGAGAAATTCTGGATACTCAGCACTTTCTTGCCATCATCTTCTTTACTCACAAACACACTCCTCTCTTTTCCAGGACTTTGCCTTCCCCCAGCCTTAGCAATCTCCATCTGCATGCAACACCTCTCCCCTCATCCTTGAGCCATGCTTTGGTTTGCTTCCCAATGTTGTCCTGTTAGGACTCACCTATCCATCCCACTCTATCTGCTCAGCATCTCATTCTCAAGCCATCTCATCTCATCTCAACTCATCTCATCTCAACTCTACTCAAAGGCTCCTTGCAATTTGATTAAATGCAGAGAAAACAGAGACAGAAAGCCCAGAAAAGCACAACAGGCAGCTTCTGGCAACAGCCAGAAATGTCACAGTGGGCAGGAGCATTGCTCTCTGGGTCCAGCATGCCCTCCTTTGAGCACACCAATTCATGAAGAAGAAGGGGGAAAAAAAAAAAGGAACCTACGCATCCTGAGCATGAATCACCTGCAATTAAGAATTGAAAAGCACAGACTGGCCATCAGAAATACTCACTTCCGCAGAAATGGGCTTCTGCCAACAGACAAACATACAGCCATTTAGAAGTTCATATACAGACACAAACACTAGGAGAACATCTCAGATTTTCCATAAACACAAATGTGACTAATTGTGACATTACAGTGTAGCATTTCCCTTCGTTATATTGCTTCTTTCTTACCCACTCCTATTTTATCCACTATATAAATCTGGACAACTGCAGCACTTTCAGAATGTACACTTTAACTGCAGATATGAAAACTGTTACTATTGCCTCAAATTGTTTAGAGTGCTTGTCTTTGTGTATTCCTTTTAAAGAAAGAATAAAAATGTTTACCTCTGCTTGAAATGGCTGTTTCTCTCCCCACCGGAGATTAGCCAGCTCTAGGGTAGAGGAGCAGCAGCAGCTTAAGTCTGCATGGTAACCCCATAAAGCAATGTAGGACTTACAGAGAGATTTCCTGTAGAGAATTTGGTTTTAGGTTTTTTTTTACTGGGTATCAGTACCTGGAGCTTGGTCATCTCTAACATCAGAGATTAATGCTGTCTGGGAAGAAATAATCATCTATCTGCTGACACAGCAGCTCTTACGCCAACTTTGATTTTATTTGCTAATATCTTTGTTGAACACAGGTGAGCCCTTGGGTGGTGAACTTTGTGGAAGAGGCCAGTTCTCAGCCATGTGGACCAAATACCAACATGATCATGAGAAAAAAATGTCTGATTTCATGCTCTGAACTGATCTAGGGCCAAAGAATGGTGTAAGTCACAAATATGAAAAGATGCAAGAAAGTATAAAGATTCTGCTGTAAGCTACGGCCTAGGCACTAACCAGAAAGCATGTGCTGTAAAATGCTAATCTTGCTTTGTTTGGCAGCAGCATGTGTCAAAAATTAACTCCTGGAGAGATTCACGACTAGCCCAGTGGATGTGGCCGTTTGCTGACCCATTACAACAGACTCCTTTTTGTGCCTGAAAAGCAACTTCTAGAAAATTCCTCTTCAGCCCCTAGATCTTCCTTATTAGCACCTTCTCTATGCCCAAACGATGCACATTAAAAAATTACTCAACTTAGAAAAACAAAGCCATAATTTATTTGCTGGTGAGATTCTCAAGCCACAAAAAACAGCACAGTTGGACAGAAAATGTCATTTCATCTCTGTTTTTCCGAGTACAAGTGCCAACAGCATTTCAGAAACTAAGCTCAAGCCATCACAAAATGTTTTCAGCAGCAGCCAAGCAGGACCTAGCAGTTATGGCTTTTACACACTCCAACCAAAATAAAACTCAAACAGCACTGAGTTAATTGAAGGATGAATACAGCCACTGCCCTAGGCAGCGGCACTAAAACAGATGGGCTACAACTCCATGGTTTCAGGGTAAATATGAGAAGCTGATCCTTGGCTGCAGCAGCACTGGAAGTGTTTTGCAGAAGTCCCTGTGCAGCTGGCAGCAGGAGAATACGATGCCAGGCAGCTTCTGAAGAGGGGCAGCAGGGTGGAGGGTGCAGAAAACACCAAACCATCCCTATCTATACCAAGTGTACTGAAGAAGTAAGAGGCACACACCAAAAGTCCTTTGTCGCTCCTAGACAAGACCTTGGGATGCCCCTTTCTTTCCACAAAGCCTCTTTCCACCTCTCTGCTACCAGGAGCAGTAAGTTAAATGACAATCTGTCATGGGGTAGTGGGCAGGAGCAGGACCTTGATGCAAAGAGCAAGTGTCACATGCGTGGCTACTGCCCATTACACGAGGTCCTGTGGAAACGAACTCACCCCCTCCCCCGGCTGCAGGGTGCCACACACAGCTGCCAAAGGCTGCGGAGAACTGCACTTCAGTCAGTGTCAGCAAACAAGACAGAAAGCTGTGGTCAGGCTTTCTTACCTGGCAAGGAATGTTTTCTCAGAAACAAATACATTTTCAGCATTTAAATCCTCCACATGAATACAAAAAGGGAAATGATCCTCTGGCTCAATCCTGTCCTGCCTTCACCTTTCCAAAGCAAAGGGGCAACAAACTATTTCTGACCAAAATATCTTGCACAGACTTACAGAATATTTTAAAAGGTATGTCATGCAACTTTTTGGAATACTCCTTTTCTCTTAAACAAAACCTTTTACACTGTTACTTTACAAAAAAAGCCGGCAGTCATGGAATAAATAATGACAAGAACCTGATGGCACATATGGCCTGGGGCCATGCACAAAACACTTAGGGTTTCACAAGCAAGGCATCAGAGAATTTCCTTTGTTTATGGGAAGATCCCCGCAGGGCTGAGAACACCCCAGGCAATAAGCACCACATTTCTGCCAATTCCTGAATATACAATATACTGTATGACACTCAGCAATGGTGACTGATACTTCTAGACTGTTATTGAGTCTTTGATGCTACTTTAATGTTATCTTTGGCACACGACTTCCTTTGAATTAAGAAAAAGAAAAATGCTTCGAAAACTTTTAGACATATCAAGGCTCATCCTAAGACACCATTGCTGTAAGGAGCTTCAGTGCAAAAGTCTCAAAATAAACCACCATAAATTTTCTCCACCTTCTCCAGGTAGGGAAAAGATATCAGACAGGCATCCAGTTTCACCTGCTGGCAGATGTTAGAGCTCAGCACGCACCCCAGTGGTGTGCAGACAGCAAATCCTCCCAGCAGAGCATCCCCTGCTCTGAGCCCAGCATGCTGCTGACACAACCCGCCGTGGTGGGGAGCTGGAGTGAGGTAGCTGCTAAATGCCAACTAAATCCCAGCCTGACCACAGAGATGAATTGCTCTAAGTCCAAGAAGGAGCTATCACCAGCTTACATGGTTCGTCTCCTGCCAGGGGATGGCAAATTGCAGGCAGAGGTCACAGGCAGCCAGCTCGAGCGCACCCAGCTGCTCCCAGGCCAGCCCTGGGAAAGCTGGCACACAAGAAAGGCACTCCACCACTGAAGCCGTCCACCCATAGTGATGTGCCCAAGCTTGTGGGTAGAGGTGACAGTCACCAATGACAACTCTTTCTACACAAAGTCCTTAGGCTTGCCCTTTGGCACAGGTAGCTACTACACTCCTCAATGCCCATAAATTCCAATGCATATGTTCTTTTAAATGCTTTGGACTTTTAAAATTAAATGATGTTTCAGTTATCTAAGCAAGAAAACAGTTCTGTGTATTTTCTTCTCTTTTTCAAAGGCATTCCCATCTGGGAGGAGAGCAAGAGCAAACTACAATCTAAGGGAAAGATGCAAATCACTGAAAACAGGCACCAATAATGAAAGCATCCCTTCAGCTGCAAGATGGCACTACATCACACAACTGTGCTCCAGGAATTTTTAACAGGACATTGTATTTTTTATTTGCTCTTTTATCCTCTCATGCTTTTGCTATTACCACTCCAACAAAGTACAATTAGGTTTCTAATTATTACTGGAGAAAAAATGATTAAGCAAAAGTCAGTGTGAACAATGCCCCAGAAAGCTACAAGGGCTAATGGCATTTCTCTGATGTGACCGAGGGGGAGAGAAGAAAGCACACTCAGCAAAAGTGAAGGGGCCTAAAGAAGGGCATGCTCTGATAATTACATCAGTCTTGAGGGGGAAAGAAAAAATGGATCACATTGCCATCCTGTTTCTACAAACGTCTGATCTGGCAACAATAAATTCTGTGGGAATGCTTCTAATGGGGTTGAATGAGAGACCCACTGAAAACAGCCAGAGTTCAACGCCTTTTATGAGCAGCTCTACTGTTATTGCCTCTTTATGAATGATGGGAAATTTTAAGAAGTAATATTTTTCTCATCACAAGCACTGCTGCAGTGAAATGAACTCATCCTCTAAGTGATTAGACCAGGCTGCAAATCATTCACTTCTAAATTTTCATTTAACCAAAGCAAGGGAAGTAAGTATTCATTTTTCCTCCTCTTTGCCAGATAAAATACTGGCATATGACTGCATGAATAATGAGAAATATTTTTTTTTAAATACTTTACGGCAAAAAAATTAGAATTAATCTTAAATTTTACGGTGAAATTTTCACAGATGTAGTGATAACAAGCAAAACACTGTTTTTCTCTTGACAGTAGTTTAATGGAGGAGTGGGGAAATACCCCCTGAAAGCACAGGTAGCTTACTGTTTAAGGTAAGTTTCAAAACATCTAGTATTATTTCTTAGTGTTGCTGTAAGTATAAAAATTTGGATCTCAGAGAGATAAAAAGATGACAAGAGCCACCTTGTGGGCATCTAATAAAGACATAATTTAATGTTGCTTTCTGTTTCCAGGGGGCTATCTCAGTCTCCAGACAACAGGCTGCTGCTGATTTCCAGTATTACTGGGAACGCCACCTTTGCTCTCTAAGAAAAGACAGAACGATGGGAATTGCTTCCTGACATGGCTCTGCAGGTCAGCTGCAGGTATAACAACAGAGTCAGGCCAAAGGCTGTCTTGTAACCCTCCGATTTACATCACCACAGGAGTTACGATAGCTCACATGTATCCTGAAATGTCTGATTTACAGAGTAAACACCTTCCAACTGAAGACGTCAAAATCAAACATGCCTCTCTAATTATCTATTTAAAAGAAAAACAGCCTTTTTTTTTTTTTTTAATTTATTGTGACAAAACCGACCATGTCTGACTGCAGCCCTGAAGTGCTGGATCAATGACTTTGGCAGTTTCCCATCCTCCCATCGTCCCTATGGGTTATTTAAAAGGTCTGTTGCAAACTAATTTTGCAAGGTGAAAATTTTCAGAAATAGGCCTTTATTGGATGAATTTCCTCTAACAGATTTAACAGGAAATTTTTCCAAGTATCTTTTAGATCAGTACAGCAAACTCTTGTTTACTGTAAATTCAGAGTAATGTCAGGTAACACAAGCTTGAACACCGTAATCAAACTTTGTTTCTAAATCCAGACTGGTTTTCTTTGTAGACACCGTTTTGGTCATGGCCAACGAAGTTCACAAGGAAGGCTGGAGAAATATCTGTTGAGGCTATTGCTCTTATACTCTCTCATTCCAACCACGACAAGGGACAATACAGAAGAAAACATTTACCCTTGGACATTTCCTTTCCTATTGTTTCTTCTGCAAATCCTTCTTTGTCTCCTGTTTTAAAAGTCTGCCTGCACAAAGTTCATTTCCCATTGCTTGCTTCCCTTCTTCCAAACATTAATAATACTAACAAGGGCACATCAGTTTTACCATAACTTCAAGCCAGTGACAATTGTTACAGTCACAGCCTCAAGGCATTCACAAAAATACTTTTTTGTCTTCATTTCTCTAACACATCTAACAGGGAATTGGAGCTTGATTACACAAATATTCTGAACAGTTCCCCTACTAGTGAAAAACAACAACATAATATGGTGTAAAAGTGTCTTCTAGCCGTAAATTAATCTTCTCCCCTGAATACAATGTCTGTCCAGTCAAAGTTGAGCAGAAGACACCCTAAAAAAAGAAAAAGCACTTTTGAAATACAACCCCTCCATGCACTGCATAATGCCCTAATTTGCTGGATGGGGAGACATGCTTCATCACTGTTTGCTTGGTTGCTTTGAATTGTTTTTCCACACACAATACCAAGATAATGAATGTAAGTTCACTTTCCTGCTCTAAAATACACCTTTAAGTAGAGTGTTGTGGCTTTACCAAAAGCTAAACCTCAATAAAAGAGCACAAGACTGACTCTGCAACCCTATCCATTGGTAAAAACCTGCTGAGAACTTGTCCACCCTTGCATTTTAGACCAAGATAGCTGCTGTGCATTCATTAGCCTCCTGGGGTAAAAAAAACCTAAGCCAAACCACCCATTAGCAGCCCAGGCAAAAATCAGAGCCTTCCAGAGAAAATTAAGAGCAGATCTGATTTCTGACTGCTGTTACAACTGGCATCAAGACGGACTCACATGTTCCAAAGTCTCTCTAACTGTGTCAGATGATCAAATAGATGTAGCCTCTCCTTCCTCAAACTTGATCCATTTAAACTCTTAGACCATCAAGTTATAACAAACCTATTATGATTCCTATTACAGACAGATTTTTCATTTTCTAAAACAGTTGTCCATAACACACACCACTGCTCAGGCAAAAATATGGTTTGTATTTACGTCCTTATTTCCAGAACAGATGCAACTACCAAGTAAAGTACCCCTGCCCAGGATCATGATTGTTTTTTATAGTGTCATGAAGGAAAGTCCTAAAAAAAATTATTGGCAGGGTCTGAGACACGAAATGGAAACAATGTGGTGGGATGCCTTTTCTTTTAATTGGAATTTAAGTTTTTATTCCAAAAGACATTCTCTGATTGCTGTGAGCTTCTCCCCAGCCTGAAAGATGTACCACTCTTTATCTCTTCCTGCTCTCATATAAAACATCTAAGATGCCTCCAATGAAACAAATTAGGATGCTCCAGGGAGAAAAGCTGAAAACTCCACATTTCTTTTTGGCAATTCCATGGCTCACTATTGCAACTGCAGTCAAAGAACTACGCGAAAGGCATTCGCCCAACAGCACCTCCCTGTTTATAGCATTACATCCATCTTTTTCGTGATGATTTTCCTCCTTGGCAGGCTCATCTGCTGCACTAGGCAGGAACCAGACAAAGGAGAGAGAGCAGGGCCAGTCCATGGAGAAGCTGTGCTCTGGGTGCACTCCTGCACCGCCCAGCACACTGTGGGGCTGGAGCAGCAGCCAAATGGTCTCAGAGGTGCTTCAGCAGCTCTGCAAGCACTGAGAGGTTTTCTGTGTGGGCTTCCCATTTGTCCTCAGTTCCTTCTGTGTTTAGGAGGAGAAAAGCAGATCAGCAGAGCTGGGAACAGGCTGCTGGAAGAAGAGCTGAACAAAGGTTTGCTACTGCCCTGAAGGAATGGGAGAAATAGCTGGAAAGCTTGATATGATCAATGCTCAGAGATAACCTCCAAGTCCTTTTTCAGCTAACTCCATATGTTTCTTTCCCCCTACAGAAGGTTAATTCAGATGTCTCTGTTTTGAATTTCCTTTTTTCCCCACTAATTAGAAGAAAGACAAATTGGTCCACAAATAATGGAAACTTGGGTTATTAGCTCTCATGTTATCATGGCACTCCATTAAACAGGTTTCCAACAATTATTAGCTGCATTTCTAGGGTATCAAAGCATCCTTACCAGAACTAAGATCCCATGGAAATGTCAACAAGTGAAAAGCAGACTTAGTCCTACACAATAAGACATCTAAATAGAAAATAGTAACAGTAGCTGGTGAGAGAAGCAGAGGCCCTTGTTGATGAGTTTGTCCTATAGATCAAAGAAAGATCAGTATCTTTATTCCCAAGTCTTGATAACCCAGTATTACCCCAGCCAGCATTGTCTCTCTGGATAACAGCTTTTTTGGTGTCTTCAGCTCCACTTTGATTTTATAAAAAGAACTCTATCATGGCAATTGACAGCACAGGAAAACATATACAGACAGACATAAGGATAGTGATAGGATGTGACAGATCAAAAATCCATTTTATGATTTAAAAATGGTCCTGGCCTGACTACACAGCTCGGTGGGAACTGCTGTGAGGCAGAATGTTGCAAGCAATTGTCAGAGACTGCGATACACAGAATTTCTGTACAGAAAGAAGGGCAAATGCTAAGACAGCTCTGAGACACAGCAAGCCCTGCCTGTGTCTTCCATAGCTGCTCTTGCACAGCAGTGGGAGAAGGAAGATGCCAGTTTTTTACATTTAAAAGTCATGAATACCAGCAGCACTCCACCAAAAAAGCAATAAAAAAAGATCTTTCTGCTTGTCACAGACCTTTCTACTAAGTGAGAAGAAAAGTCAGCAAGCAGAGTTAGCCAGAGTGAGCTCTCTCTCTGACAGAGCAGTCTGTAAATCACCCATCTCAGAGGCTGCTCGGGAGGCATCCCTCAAGTTCCTGTCCCAGGAGTTCTGTGTGCTCTGTCCCACCCTGGGGTTCACCATGCTTTGGGACAGCTGTGACACAGGGGCTACGGTTCAACTCCTTCTAATTCTGAGTCTGCAAAAGTGCAAGTCAAGACAAAATTATCATCTTTGGTCTAATGCAGCTGGAGGTGGATTGGGGTGGGGTATCTTTTTATATAGAACAGTTTCAATAAAAGCTAAAGAATAAGAGATGCTCCATAGAGTTACTGCTGTGCCTGTTGCTCTGCCACGGAGGAGGGCCGCACAGGGATGCTAGGAAGGGACTGAGACCACAACTTGCTTCGACATGGTGTGGCATTGGAGAGATACACAGGTCAGCCAGGAGCTCCCTCAGCACCACAACAAAGCAACAGCACAGCTATGGGCACATGAGCTCACCACTGGAAACAAATGCTGTGACAAGCTTCCTCTCCTCCCGTTTCTATTAAACCAGTGAAGATTTTTCTCAACATTTGTTAAGTCCCATTTATAAACATATTACAAAAAAACAAAAAAAAAAACACCAAAAAGGAAATCAGTAGAATTAATTGCTGGGGCAAAATCATGCTTCCTTTATTGGAAGGATATATCCATGTGTGCATGTTCTGCCTGTAAGGCAGAGGTGAGGAAGAAGCACATCCTGTTTGGGTTTTTTTGTAGGCTGGTTTTTTTTAATGAAAAATGATCCAAGATTGCACTGAAATGTTGCATCCAGGTTCACATGGAAACCATAAAGCACAGCTGAAAAACACTGGAAGACCTGCCCTGCCAAATAATGATCAGCAACTTTTATAGTCTGTAGTCTGCCCTGGACTGTATATGCATCAGATACTAATTTAGCATTGAGGAGACTGACTTGTGCCCTGCCAATGTGAGCACAAGGAACGGTCAGGTACTGCACTAATGCACTGGGGTTGTTTTTCAGAACTGTTCTACTTTTTTCACAGTCCCCTATTTACACCGCACAAGAAATAATTTAGTCTCTCCTTATCCATCGCTGCAGCACTACTCTAAAACTTTCCTACATTAAATACTTTACTGTGAGGGTGCTGAGGCATTGGAACAGGCTGCCCAGAGAAGCTGTGGCTGCCCCACCTCTGAAAGTGTTCAAGACCAGGTTGGACAGAGCTCTGATCTAGTGGAAGGTGTCCCTGCCACAGCAAGGGGTGCAGGAACTAGATGACCTTTAAGGTCCCTTCCAACTGAAACCCCTCTGTGATTCTATGACGCTCTACTGTACTTGCTATGTAATTTATATGGTTGCAGTTGTGGTTCTGTAGCTGAGGTAGCACACCACAAAGCAGTGGGCAACAAAACAATTCTAGTATTTAGGAAGCAGAGTTTTACCTTTACTTTTAGAGTGAAATTTCACACAAGCAAGCTGCCTTGGGACATTCAGTTTCTAATCAAGATCAGAAAACATATATTTTTATTTCAGCTTCTTCAATGGCAAGACTGCTCTTGCAACAAAGGAAGCAGGAAGGAGATGGAGATGAGGACTGCAGGAGAGAGGAAAACACCACCTCCCATCAGCACCAGGAGTATCCAGACCCAACCACACGATGTTTTCAGCAGAGCCAGATCCTGTCACCTGCTCCAAAGTCTGCTGTGACAGTGGGCTTCCTCGCAAAACTGACAGACACCAAAAGGAAGTTACCTGCTCACTGTGAGCAGGAAGGTCTAGCCTGCAGCTTCTTCAGAGTTCCACAACCAGAGGATGCAGTTTTCCTAATGCATTCTCCCAAGGGACTAAGATTCAGTCACATGAAAAACAGACCACTTTATCACATCCTATCAGCATTAACAAAATTTTAACCAAAAGCAAACCAGCCTTCCATGATGCTTATCCTAGAACTGCTAATAAAGTCACAAAAATAAATTCAGGTATGAATGTATCAAAATAGATCATGGAAATTAGACTCACATAGGAATAAATAGAATTTTATGAGCACAATTTCCAGTAACTATGAAATCACTTCACATATATAATTTTCATTTTATATACCTTTTTCATTCAGAGTTTTGTAAATGTCAAATGTCAACCAATTCTTACACATTCACAGAGGCTGCTGCACACACAGAAATACTACTGGCTTCCCAGCTAGGTGTGACCAACCTTCCTCCCTCCCCCTGACTAGAATCAGGACGTTGACCAATCACTCACTCCACACACAGCCAAACCGTCAGAACAGCATGGAGAACTGCAGGAACTCTTCCCAGCTTCTTGGGCATGACCAGCGAGGGTGCTTGAGGCCCAGATGTCCCGCAATTACAAAGTCCTAGCTATATTGTTAAAGGCTTTAGAAGACCAAATATTTCAGAGACTTTAAATGGCACTTTTCCTTGTTTCAACACAGACTCAAAAAAGCAAAATCTAGAGGGCTTTTAATTTTCTGCCATCATTTGTGAAGATGTACAAGACAGACACAATCCATGCCACTGAAAGAATAACCAAGCCAGTTTATGATTTTATCAGGGAGGAGGAAGCATCTCACATTCTGCTAATAACTGCTAATAACTACAAAAGTCAGGTCTTGGGTCTGTTTTGTTTCATCGTGAAGACATTTGTGTGCAGAACTGTACAATCTCTGTCCACAGGGTGGAGCAGCTCAGTAGCCTGAGCTGTGGATGCTACACCCCTGTTCAGAAAAAAATAGTTGTCCAACAACGCACATTCAGCTTAGACTGCACAGAGCAGTTACCTACGTCTGCATCCCTGGGGAGACCTGATTAATCTGCCTTTATTGAACAAAAATAGCATAGTCTTCCAAAAGGCTTGTATTGGGTTTACGCTTTGAGTTTATTGATTAAAGCAGTATTTAAATTATGACTATAGTACTGCCACTGTGAGTAAACACAATCTTTTCTTGACGTTGAGATGTGCTTTCTATCAATGGAAAACTTCGTACACCAGTTAAGACCTCTTGGAAAGAGTTAGTGAGAGAATAAAGTCCTAAAACCTAACAAAGCAAAAAGCATCAGCTGAGTCCAAAACAAATAAAAGAAACCCCACATCTACACCTGAAACATCAGTCCTTGGCTGATGTGAAGTGTACATTAGGAAAGCTTGGGAACTCTTCCTAGATCCTTACATCCAGAGCGTCTTTCACTTCAACATCATCAGATGAGATTCTGCGTTACACAGACTGTCTCCATTCTTAGTGGATCTGCTGGCATCAGGGAGGAAAGGGATGCAATTGCTCGATGATGTGCCTGAGCTGATTGTAGCACAAGAGAATCTCCTTGGTGAAAATTCAAAAATCTCACCTTAATTCACTACTTAAGCACACGATTGGGCACGTCCTTCCCAGTTTCAGCAACAATCCTCAAACTTCTAATTTCTTTAGATTCTGATACAATACTCACAACTGAAAGGAAATACAATTTTATACTAGCCACTGTGTGAAGCACACTTCTAAGCACTAAGCTGAGAAGCCAGGACTCAAATTTCTTCATCTTTGTCTATACTGTTAGTGTCACTTCTCTGATATTTTGATCAATTTATACCAATTTACTAGTTAATAGATCCTATACAGGTTTTTCTTTTGATTGCATTGCTGGCAACACCTTTTCAAGCCTGCTCTCTTTATTTGTTTCGTTAGGTTCTATAAATCATGAAAGGTTAGCACAGCACCTAGGAGAAAATATTCTTAGGACTCTCAGCACTTTGATACTTTTCCTCCCAGACGCATGAATGGGAGTTGGAAGGTCTAGTTTCTCTCTAAAATGGTTTCAATTTTTAACAAACCACCTTCATTTTAAAATCCTGTTAAAAAAACCAAACATAAACATTATACTAATATCCCTAATCACTTCATCTAATTAGACTATTTGTAGTTCCCAGTGTGACTAGATTTTAAATTGCTTAAATGTCCTCTAAAATTAGCTTGGTCTCAGTCAGTACTGAATGAAGCCTAAGTATTTTAAGCAAGGGCTAACCACTTCAAGAGTACCTATTGCCACCTGGTTAAAAAGATCCCTTTAAATTCACTGCTTTTCTGGTGAAAAAGACCTAGCACAGGCAGTGCCACACAGGATATGATGTATTCACTTTGTTGCTCATCTTATGCTCTTGAAAGTTTTCAAAGTTCTTTACACTTTTTTTTTTTTTTTTGGCCTAGAAGCATCCATGACAGGTACCGTTCCTACAGCATCCTACATTTATGTTCCCTGTAGCGACAAAAGCCCTACTATAAATGTCCCAATTCCATGAACAACCATTACCTACATCAGTTCAGGATCATATTCAGAGAACACTTTTCTGGTACAACTGGACTCTTTAGTTAAGGGGCTCTGTCAGTAAACTTTACCATCACAGGTAGCCACAAGTTTTAAGCATAGTTCAGAGTCACATATACAAATAAAGAGAAGAACTTGAATTGTAGGCGATCTGTTGATTTCCTGTTCTTAGCAGGCTCTGCACACAAGACAAGAAATAACCAGATTAATTTTTGTGTATTCCTTATCCTACAGAGAATCTGCACCACTACCTGTTGTGAGCCATTTTTTAGAGGAATACTTACTTTTTATGTACCTGTGCTAACCAAGCACTCTAAAATTTAATGCCCTTTCCCAAGCAAACAAAAAATTTATTTAGAGAAAAAATTCTCTCTTTAAGACTGACACATTAGAAAATATGTGCTTGAACCAACATAAGCATATCTTGCCTTTTGAAACAGCCATGAGTCAGTAAGCACAGTTTGCATGGAGAACAGTAATCACAGATGCATAGAACTCGAAATAGTAATTTGTTAATTAGTATTTCAAGTATGGAAGAACTTATTTCAAAAAGTTCACTTCATACCTGTAGTAGTAAATAGAGTCATAGAAAATTAATTCTGTGCAGTATGACATCAGAGCTCACAGCCATGGAAGCAATTCTGTTAAGTGAGCAAATTAATGTTTATGTGCTCTTTCAGAAATGTATGGACACCTGAAACGGAGGTATCACTGGCTTCTTTGTCCCTGCCCTTTCTGCCTGTAGCAGTGTATTGCTTATTTCTTTTATTCCGATATTTTCCCTACAGACTTCTCTAAAAACTGCCCTTGTTCATCATCTCCTTATAAAACCATATCTGTCATGCTGACTACAGCTCTGTCTGTAACCCGATTCATCTGTAGCCACTCATTGGAGTGCAAGCAACTTCGAAGATTAAAAGAGAATTGCTTCACTTCTCATTTCTTAACCACCAATACTGAGGATTGAGTTTTCATCCATTGGCAGGCTCTGAGCAAGAAGGCAAGAGCATGAACTAATGACAAATATGTCCATGAAGATCTCTCCTGGCTGTCTTGAAATGTCTTCCTTTGTTCACACAAGAGAGTTGATGAGCAAATAAACGAACAGGAAGGGAATTCATAAAAGACAAGGACAACTCACAAGCACTAAACATAACAAAACTATTTTTCTTTCAAAGTACAGTGTTGACTTTCTTTAAACACTTTTCAGGATATTCAAAGACACAAGCAAACAGCGGGATAACTTAATACTTCCTCTCCTTTTCCCTCTACATTGTTTGTTATCTTTCCAATAGTTGAGTCATCCAAGTAGAATGACAGCACACACCTCAGCCGTGTCCCTGTGCAGTCTCACATCTTAGGGTATTAACAGATGGCTTTAGGAAGTCTAGCCATAGAAACGTGACTGATTGCTCTTCCTGTCACTAGGAAGCTGCTGCCCTGCAGGGATTCAGCACAGCAGGACTGGTGGGTATCCCTGAGCCACCTCTCTGCTAAACCAGCAAGTGGCTTCAACCCAGCTCCCTGAAGGCTGGGCATGCAGCCACCGGACTTTGTGCTGAGACGGCAGAGAAGGACACCGGCTTAGACGCCATTCCAGCTGCTGCATCAGGCAGGAAGAAATAGCCAGAGAGAAAAAGGAGGCTACACCTGTAACCACCACAACCTTCTGTAAGGCAACATGACTGTGCTGTAGAAGGAAAACCAGCACTAGAACTGGACATCTTCTCAAGTTCCAGACATTTACAAACACAGCATGTGAAAATGCGCACTTTGTGTGGACTAAGAAGTTTTTAAAATCCCCACCAACTCTTAATAAGCAATTCACATGGATATCAAACCTATTGCATCTATTATTTGCAACAAACAAAAGGATCACACAGCAATTTTTTTTCCACTTCTCAGAGAAACTGAGCAAAAGTCTTCCAGTCTTTTGCTGATGCAGTCCTTACGCAGGACCTGCTTTCCACTGTTAGATCAAACCTGCATTCCAAGTGCTTGGCCACTGGAACACAAACTGAATGTACTGGTGAAACCCTACTTCTGCTGGTACCACAAAAGGCATGGAACATGTGGGTGACTGCCTATGGTCACAACAGGCTACTTCTGCCGCTTTATCACACAATCATTGAATATCCCAAGTTGGAAGGGACCCAAAAGGATCATGGAGTCCAAGTTCTGGCCCTGCACAGGCCAAGATCACACCATATGTCTGTGAGTGTTAACTCTGTGTAACTATGAACCCTGCTGAGATGACACGTTTGCCTGAAGTAGCCAGCCCGATTGAGGTAACAGAGGCATGTTTCCAACTAACAACTTTCAGGCTCTCCCATTGCTGACCGCTTCCAACAGGGGCTGCTCTTCCTCTTCCCATCTGTGGGACAGCTGAACTCCTCTTTCCCATAACCCACACCACAAACAGACTCATCATCTGTACCGCTGCACCAGGGGAACATGGGCAGCGCCCTATCTATCTTCCATACAGCCAGGTGTCAGCACAGGATATCTTGGAAGGTCAAGAATCTCAAAATAACTAAAACTGAGAAAGTGAAGAGTCTTAATGTTTTCCTCCCTTGTACTTTATTGTTGCATCATAATCTTGCTAATAAGCTGTAACTGAAAAGGGGTAAGTCAGGAGCAACATAAAGCCCAAGGTTAACAGCCTTGTTTTGTAGCAGAAAAATGCTGTTAATACTGGGAACTCTTTCTTTTCACCACTAACTTTCCCAAGAGTCTCAAGGTGCCACCTCAAAGGTGCGAACTGCAGACAGTGCTCCTGTGGCCACGTGGGGCAGCCCCGAGGACAACGGCAAAGGGCAACCTCCAACAGGACCTGACTTTCGACTCTCTGATAAGTGTGTGTCCCTGTTAATCCAGGATCTGCAACAATGTCACCCTGATCTCTAGACCTGTCTCCTTCTAGTAGAGCCTTTGGACTATGCACCAAAAGAGCATAAAACGCTCTCAAGAGCGTGGAGAAGGCACATTATGACATTTCCCAACCCTCTCCTCTCCCTTGCTGTGCTCACACAAGTACACGCTAATTGAAAGGAAAATTGGTGAATTTTCTCCCCCACCCAAGTTGACATGGCAATTTATCTCAAATTTTACATGCTTTTGGAGTACAACTTATTAGAAGCAGTCTGAGAATGCTGAAATTTGGTTCAGTGTCATATATCGTTATAGGCTAGAGAAAATAAAAATGCAACACTGAGCCTAGAATTTACGTGAGTAAGCAGAACGAAAGAAACCACTCCCCTGAGACCTGTTTGCTCAGGACAATTTTACCAGTATAAGATAAATGTGAATTTAAAATAGTACAATTACAGCTGCTTAATACCTTAAAACAGATACATTAATTCAGACATTTATTTTGCCTTTCTTCAGATTTGCTGATATTGCTTTGGTAGGGGGTTATGTTGAAACAAAAAAAACCCCACTCTTTTGTACATTTTTAATGATTTACTGTGGGTCAGCTCCAGTGCAATAACTGAAATTGCAACTATCCACCAGCAGCCAACATTCAGCATAAAGGCTGAACACTGTTCCTGAAGCTCAAAGCAAACATGTTGGAGTCTGTCTTTGTTATGTGCTGAGACAAAGTGTGGCAAGCTACCTCAGCTCAGAGGACTCACAGCAACACAGTAAGCTGTGCTAGCTCAACCATAAATTGATCACAACCATATCTACAAACATATTGCACTCACATACATTTCTGCATTTACACAACTCACACTCTTGCATTCACAGTTTAAGACATACTCTAAAGCTTTGACATTTGTGACAGGCACCACATTCATTTGTTGACACACATGAGCCATATTTGTTGCATTGTTTTATTGTTACTTTTTGTTTTCTTAAAAGGATGCAACCCTGAGGTTTTACCCTCAGCAAGATATTGTTTAAAAACTAGACAGACACAGCCGAGCACCCCTCTCTATCTTCTCTTGACTCATTATCTTTTACATGTATCAATGTCATTTACTGTAATAACAGACGTGATAACACAAAAAGCCATCAAGTTACTTTGTAATGCAAATTTGTATTAATAGAATATGTCATGCAGTCGATCAAACACATGCAAATTAGAAAAGAAACACGTAAGTTTTAAAAAAAAGGTACCTGATATAGGAATGCCACTTTCTTTAAATGTTAAAATTAAAATATTCTTAATTTTTTCAAAGACCGTAATGACACTCACCATGGAGAATCTGTGTATTTCAGGCTAAAATTTTTTTTTTCTGTTAGGGACAACTACAATGTTTGTTACACTGGCACTAGAAGTAAACCACACATTTTCTAACAATCTAATTTAAATTGATACAATGTAACGTGCACAGGGCTCGTTTTAAAACCGCCCATCTGCCACTTGATTTCTGTGTCCACTTTTACTTCTAAGTCAAAGAGCTTGATCCTCACCCTGCACCTGACAACGTGCAGGGCCCCCTTATCTGCACCTCCTGAAGTCCCGGGAAATCAGTGACAAGATCAGGCCTATAATGACAGAGACAGTTTACTGTGACCTATGAACCTTTTGCATCCTGAAAAACTCGAGCAGGAAATGTAAATATGGGAGACAGCACTGTAGCTAAATCCAATACAGCATAGATTTTATTTACAGAGAGCTATCTTGCAACATGTGCTAATCTTGTTTTTAGACAGGGCTCAATATGCCACAATAATACAGCAGGTGTCAATTTTTAAGAAAACCCAAAAAACTGTTTTTATTCTTTTAAGAAATTGTACCAGTCCAAGAATCAGGAAATGAACGAAAGCAAGCCGTTTGTTTACATACGAAATAAAATCCACAGTCTAAACACTATGAACAGACTTCGCATCCTCAGATAAACCTATTCACTAGAAATCACTTGCGGTGCACGAGTTTCTTTCAAGAAAGGGTATCCCGATTATCCTGTTAACTCTGTACTGACCTTAGTTGTACTAATTTCTGCTTTCCTATGCATTGCTGCATTTACCTAATATTGCCAGACACAATTTGAAGCCTTTTTTCTTTTGTTTGCCCGTTGGAAAATTGCGCGCGTTACGCATAAGCAAGTCTAATTTAATAACGTTACTTAGGAGAAACCACACGTTCAACAGTTCAAACTAGAGTTTTCTCAAGCAGGTTCCCACCACGCCGTGCCAGGCTGCGAAGCACGGCCAGAGCAGCACTCCCAAAGCCTCCTTCCCCGGACCTGCCCGCGGCAGGAGGGCACCGGCTGGCCGCGGGCAGCTGCGCCCCGTGTGCC
>VZTE01004150.1:2670478-2735883 GCA_013397775.1 Eulacestoma nigropectus
CGCGGCTCCGGCTCGGCCCTCGGGCGCCGCTGGGGCCGTCCCGGGCGCCGCCGCTCCTCGGAGGAGATGCCCTGTGCAAAGCGCCGCTCCCCCGGCCGGCGTCTCCTCAGCCGTGACAGGACAGGGCTGCGCCTGCCTGGTCCGGCAGAAGAGCCAACGGTCCTATGAAAAACATGACTCTTTTTAAAGCCAGGGGAAAATTTCCACTTAAATGCCAGCAAGCGTGAAGAGAGCAAACCCACAGATTTCCCCTCAAAATATTTAGTGCGAGAAATTTCAGTCAGCCCAGCTGTCATCGTTTTTCGCTGTCCAGGACTGTAAATTTCATCGCTAAAAGCACTTGATTGAAAAGACAACACCGTTCCTGGTGTAACTCGCTTGTGCGATTTTCATTTTAACCTGAAAGCAGACACTTACCACGGAGGTTGGCGAGCACTCGGCAGCCCCCCGGCAGCGGCAGGGTGCCCAGCCCGTGTCTCCTGGCGGTACAGCACTCCCCACCCGCAGCTATCCCTTCCCGTCTCGGGTGCGAGCTGTGCGCGCTGAGAATTCAAATCCAGCCGCAGCACAATCCACGCAAGTCTAATCCGCTACAGCTGTGCCAATCCACCGCCTTCAGCAGAGGCTTCGGAGACCACGGCCAGGGCAAGCAGGCTTTGCAGGTGGTGTGGTGGACGCCGTGCAGCCTGTCCCACCTTCTCCTGGGGCACGGTGGTGGCGGGCGTGCAGTGGGAAGCCTGCCTTCAAGACAAGGCTTTTGGCAGAGGAGAGCCTGAAGGAAGAAAAGCGTGTACATAGGCTGCAATTAATGGTTCCAGTTCTGTGCATGCAGCTCAGGGTCAGCAATGACTAAAACACCTTTCCTTCTACAAGGTGTAAAGGTCTGTCCGAAAAATAGGTGGTGTAGGCAGTAGGCTGCACTCAGGTTTTCATGCTCAAAATTCTACCTAATCTTTGTTGTAGAGAACCGAAGGAAAAGATCGTTGGGAGTTTTCGATATCTTTAAATATTCTTTAAGACAAAAACATGGCATTTGTTATGTCTGTTAAATATTTCAAAACATAGGTTTTTATGTTTATATACTTGTCTTAGTGTGCAAAGTTAAAAAAATAAATGGAGAGTGGTTGTTTCCTTCTTTTTATTCCTTCCAAAATAAATTCTAGTGTGATGGACTGGATTTCACAAAACATTTTCATTTTGCATATATAAAGTGCAAAAATTTAGTGAGCTGATGGACTACCAAGAAACAATATTTTAATGGCAGGGCTAAAAGAAGGTTAAAAATATATGAAAACTGGTTTGGAAAAAAGCAACGCAAAAAATCTTTGCAATTCTGCCTATGTAATTTGACCTTTGTGTGCATGGAGTGTTTTCCTTGGCTTTTTGGAAATAAGTTGGATCTTCAGATTTTTTTTCTCCTTACATTTCCTGGAATTAAATCCCAAGCTTTCTTTCCAGCTTCCTTCAATTAAATAGCCAGCTTTTACTCTTCCACTACTCCCAAAGCTTTTTTGCTAACTATTCAACTGCATGTTTACATTAAAAATGCTTTCCTGTTCAGAGTGTAAAACTATTTTTTGTAATGGGCAGTATCAATACTACAGTTAAGATCAGCCTGAGTGATTTGATTAGTCATTTCAATTGTCTAATAATGCCTTTGCTATTTGTGCAGTTATTGCTAAAACCTAGGGAAGCATGTTGGTCATTTCACAGTTAGTTACTAGAGCTGTGTTTTACTGTGTCTGGAAGAGTAGCCGATCAGAGTTTTCAAAACAGAGCTCAATCATTATTTCTGATTAGATTCTTTGCTTGGCTTAGGAGGATGTTTTGGCCCCGGATCCAGCAGCCTTCAGGAACAGCAGCAGCTTTTGGAAGGACTTCACCATCAGGCTCATACCCAGAGCCCTCACGGGTGTTGGCAAGGGACAGGCCCAGCATGGAGCGTGCTGTACACATCTAACCCATGGCAGCTCTGGCTTTTACAAGGGCTGATACCCTCATCACAGCGGGAAGAAATCAAAGGTGCAAAGCAGGAAAAAAACATTAGCCCGAAATTTACCAGGCGAAGGTCCCTGCCACCACATCCTGCTTTTGAAAGGACCTAAAATCCTCATGGAGATTTCTATTTAACAACAACATTATCTTAAAATTACGTAATGCCTTATCAAGCCAGCACATCTTATGCACAAGCGATAACAATGATTTAACTACAACTCTGGAAATTTCATTAGAAAAGAGCTGGAGCTCCCCAAGCACCAACCCCCGTCGTGCACAGGGACCAAGGGAGGAAATGCGGATGCTCGGGAGCAGCCAGCACACAGCTCCCACCTGGCCCTGTTCGGCCAGAGGGGCTGTTCCTTCCGAGACACCCCAGCTCACAGGTTTGCTCTTTCGCAGAGGAGAGCACAAAAGAGAACCCCGGTGTGCATGACCTTGGTTTAAATGGCAGTAAGGATGAGCTTGGTGTTTTGTTCCCCTGGTTCTTTAGCCCTTGAAAAGCCCTCCCTGGCAAAACTGGCTTGTTAGCATTGCTTCATGTAGCAAAGGTGCTGTTATATTTGCCCCCTGGTAGGAATATTTGAGGGTGATTTACACAGTGTACCTCAAAGATAAAGGCTCCAGAAGAGAAATACATGTGTAACATGCTATTTTCTGGTCTTCTCATTGTCCTTCAGAGGTTTCTTGCCTCATCTCTCAAACCTCAAAGTTCTTTAGAAACTGCAGTCAGTTACTACAGCTTCATTATTCATGTAAAATTTCATCACTGGGATTTGGGATTGGTTTCTAGTGTTTAGGGTTTTTTTATTTTGGCCCCTCTCCTTTTGCTGTCTTGCTCTGGGTGCTGAGCACCACGGGACCAGTGGCCCATTTTCCAGTGGCTTTTCTGTGATCCATCACCTTGTCTGAGAGTCTGGTACAAAATTGCTTCTAATTACTTGACATTTATTCTTCAAACCTTAACTAATTCACTAATCATATAGTGATAAATGAGATTTTAAAATTAATCACTGACATTTTTAAAGATTTATACACATCTGTAAAAACAGGTTCCCAGCTAGTAAATATAATGTTGTGTGAAGGAAAAAAAACCTCAATCCACCATAAATTAAAGCTGTCCTGTATTAATGGGAAGCAGTAAAAGTGAAGACATGGTGAGATGTTACCTGATGAATAGGGGTAGCATCTTATCACAGTTAGTGTCTTCCTGCTACAGATCCCCTTAACAGCAGGAAAACAGCATTTGTGGAAGCCTTGTCATGTGCAGAATTTAATTTAGTTTATAATATGTAATTGCTGGGAGTTTGTGGGACAGGTAGGGAAGTGGCCAAGGGCTGCCTTACTGAGCATTTGGAGATTTGGAGTTCACAGTACTTGCAATGGAACATTTACTCCTTGGAAAACAGCAAGGCAGATTTCTACCACTTGTTCAGTAAGATAAATTCAATTATTTTAGCTAATTTAAAAGTCATCAATAAAAAGTTTGAAGGCCGACTACCAAGCTTGCTAGTTATAATTAGTATTTACATAGATGACAGTTATTTGAGCATAACATCAAGCCTATCACCAAACCCAGAACTGCCATTGCACATTGCCAGCATTTTGGATAATCTTTCTCCCTATGATGAGAGAACAGCCATTTGAGTCTGTCTTTTGGATGCTGCTGTTGTTCATTATTAATGGCAAATCATTAAAACCCAATATTACCAAACACTGTACAGGCATAAAGGGAGAAAGAATCCTGCATCAACTGCAGCAGCTATGAACAACCTTTGCAAATCAGACATAATCAGTGTTTTACTAGGATATATGCTAGTCTGTAGATTTTGGAGATAATTTTTTTTTCTTTTATCTACAGTGTACAGACTAGCAAAATAACAGCTACTAGAAGGAACTTGCATCTTGAATTTTATGATCATTGCTAAAGAGAGATATGTATAACATCCACCACAGCTCCTGTTTTAAGTCACAGAATCACAATTACCACATTAGAAACTCCCACTTGGTAACCTATCCTGATCCATACGACTTGCACTATGTCCCATAACAACTTAGAACAGTTTGGTACACAGTGGGAGGTGTACATCAGTGAAATGAAAAATGGGCTTAACACACCTGCTTTTGGCTCTTTGGGTCATGAAAAAATGTTTGACAGAAATAGGTGACAATGACAACCTTTAGAGTTGGATTTTTTTCTGGTTACAGTAGAAGTGAATGCCACAAGATCTAAGGGGAAGAGCACACACGCAGAGTCTTAATTTTAAAACTAAACTAATGCTGTTTACTTGAAATCTAAAGAATGTGCTGTGTTTAGACTGATGTTACAAGATATTATGCCTTTTTTAATGGAACTCCATCAAAGGATAAAAGCTCCCTCTTGCCTATGTTTCCTGAACAAAGTCCTTTGTGAAAGAATTCTTAAGGAACTTTGCATCGTGACTTTGCTTAATTGGATTTCCAAGATGTGCATAAATGTGGTGAGAACACATCATGAACAGGTACTATGGACAGGATATAGTTGATGCTACCTATGTATCTTGGCAAAATCGTATGATCTTAAACTTTGGTGCTGACATGCACAGCATTTATCTTGCAGCAGGTTCCAGGCGATGTTCAGAGCTAACAATACCAAAACTCTTTATAATTGCAAAAGGGCTTTTTTTTTTTTTTTTATTTGCAGCTGCTCTGAATGCACTTTAACACCAGACCTTTCATGAGCTTTCTTACTGCTCATGTGCACACTTACTGGCATATCCCATAGGCATAGACTCCTAATGTGAAATCAGCTAGTAACAAAATTATTTAAATACTAGGAAATTTCAAAATTGCTTGCACTTTTGCTCAGATATAAGAGCTACGTACTCTAAGTTACATTTTCTAAGAGTCCTGTGTAAGAAACACAATCTGGTTTTGATTTCTTGTTTTATTAAGTGAAATGAACAGGCTAATTAAAGAAATTCCACGAAGTTTCTGCTTTCTGTCTCCTAGGGACAAGCCTCAAGTGTCAAAGGAGATAATACCGATGGCTATAAAACACCCAAGTGTGTTTATACTGGCTGTAAAATGCAGCTTATACCTTCTATTTAACTTTCATAATATTTTGTTTTATACTATGCTTAGAAATTCATATTAAGTGTTAGTTGAAGTAGTGCTTGCATGTATTTGGAAAAAAAAACTGGTAATGGCAAGTTGAAAAGCAGAAGGCAAGCCACTGGCAAAGCAGTCTTAGGAATAAACTGTTACGACTATAATTTCATCCACAAACACTAAAAACTAAGAACAAGCTAGCCATCAAAATATATAAAAATCTGCAAGATACTTCTAGTCCCATCTTTCAAAATGTCTTTAACCCTGAGTGATGATCTCCTACTTGAAGCCATAAGCTGTGCCACAGAACTGGCAGTGGCTCTGCATGCAATCAGTTGAGGCTTCTAGAACTACTGGATCCACTCCTAGATCCCCTGGATGGATTTGAGAAATTTTTAAAGAAATTGGACCTTCTCATAACAATTCAGCAATTCTGAAGTGCTGTACAGAACTGACACACTCTTGATGCAATTATTGGATATTGTGGTATCAGTCCCTCAAAGTAATTTCTGCATTCTTAGAGAAGCCAATGTATGTGTTACCGAAGCCAGTCAAAAATAATGTTTTTAATGAGGGTATTAGCTATCCCGTGCAACTTGCTTCTCAGACAGACTTGCACCTTCTAGAATATTTAGGGTTCTGGGAGATAATGTCCATGATTTAGATCACATGAAACATTTAATGGTATTTTAAGGCTCAGTAATGCACTTTACATGAACAAGGATGTGTGGGCCCTGGTAAGGCAAACCGCATCAGATTAGAAGTTGAATTTTATGTAATAGTTTATAAAAATAAATAAGAAATGAAGTCTAGAAGCATTCTGATAATTTCCTGCTCTATTCTATTCTATTCGCAATCAAGTTATCAAGGGCCTTTGTAGAATGAAATTTAATGACTTGAAGATGCTTCTAAGTCCAAGCCTCAAAGTGTTGAGATAGAAGAAGCACGGGATAACTAATTTGAAGTTCAAAAAGTCTCTGATACTTCCACCAGGAAGACTTTTGAAGTAGAATATAAAACCTTCCAAACTGAGCAGGCAAGCACATGCACTATTGGTACCTTTCTGCTTTACTGCACAGCTAACTCTGTGAGCAGGCAGGTAATGGCAGCAGGGCACAAAATGCAAGGGAATGTTGAAAATATCTTTCAAGAACATCATTATCTCTTCAGGATCGCAGAGAGATGACATTAACCAAAGCAACTTCAAAGAACTGAAGGAGATTAAAGTTTTTCCTCTTAATGATTTTAAAGTGTTATTGAAGGGATCAATAGCTCTTCCTGTTAAACAAGCTGTTCAAATCAAGTATTCCTGAAGAGGAGATAAACCAGTCCTGGAAGTAATAGTAGGATTTAATTAGGAGTTGAGATTTTTCACTATTCAGTAATTTATCTGCCAGTATCACAGTAGGTTCAGTGAACTGTAAGTTTACAACAGTAAGATTCCTTATGAAAGGAGAAAATTACCTGATTCCTTCTGAGCCCTTTTAACTGTGCCAAAATGCATTATTTACTATGTGGCCCACACAGAAAGAAATATCTTTTTTTTGTGCCTGATGTCACTGGTTTTTTTTCTGGGGGAGGAGGAAAGAAGGAAGGGAAGACAAAAGCATTATTTCCCGTTTCTTTAATAATAAAATAATTACATCCCATGGTGGTGCACATTTTGCTTATTATTAACCAAGACACGTGGAAAACCCCTTAGCAAATCACAACTAAATTAGACTAAGACTTGGCAACTTTTCAGCTGTGCAAGCAGAGGTTTTATTTTAAACAAAATCAGAGATAACTGATGTTGCAACCTGACTTGCACATCACCACACCAAGCTCAGATCTGGAATTCAACCTCATGTATTCAATTGTAAAGTCATGCAATCCTCAATCAAGCAGATATATAGGAAAATAATTCCTGATTTAGTCTTTCCAACACTCAGTTTCTAGTGGTTTTCTACACAGAGATATTATACCAATGCTTTCAATGCAAACACAATGACTTCAGAACTCAGAGTTTATCTGCACCACCGAGTCACTGATAAGGGAGTACTTTCCAAAGAAGGTTGGTTTTGTTTGTTGTTTTTTTTTTTTCTTAAAGGCCAATAAGTCAAGAAAATACATTTTGAAAAGACACAACCAAGCAAAGCTCTTTGGCAAACCCTGTGCAATACTGCAAGAGCAGAGGGACCCAGGCCCTCACCATTTCTGCGGGCATTGCAGCAACATTTCAACTGCCACTTTGCTGCTCGTCGTCAGAAAACAGCTTCTTTGGTCCCCCATGGGAACACTGCTCTCCTTTCTGCTCCCACATGGATGCAAACATGTCTTAAACTGTTTTAGGGGAACAAGGGCCAAAAAAATCCAATTAGTTCATTGTCTGAGTGTTTCAAATCAAAAGCAATAATCCAGATTATAATGTTATATAGCATTAAAATAATTTCGTCCTTACAGCATATAACCTTCAGCCATATAAAGACAAAAGAACCCCATAAAAATACTGGAAGTAACACTGTCTGCATTCTGCCCAGTTCTTTGAAGGAATGAAAAACATTGTGTAGGGACTATATTCTATTTTACTTGGTTTTGTATGGAGCTAAACAGCTTCAAAAACAGATGCGAAGTTCAGGTGGATCATTACTGATCAGTTGTTTTCCCTATTATTTCTCCTTTGTTTCAAGGTTTCATTGCAGGGCCACTTGCTCTTAAGATTTCTTTACTGTGTGTACAGCAGAATGCCTTCCTTCTGATTGTGGAGAATCATAACATCCTTAAAGCATCCTCCTGCTCTGAAAACTTGAGAGTGAAGTGCAGCTGCAGCTGCAACAGCTGCAAGACTGCAGTTGTTACTCAGAGAAAGCCACTATTCTAGCTTTAAGAAATTGTCCCAGATCTAGGGATTTCCTCATCTATTTTTAGCAAGCACAAGCAAGACAGATTTCTTGGTGCTTTTCAGACTGCATTTGCCAATGCTCCCCAAACTCTTGTTCTGCTTACCTTAACGTGTTTCCACGATAATTTACTCCCACCTAAACCAGCGCTGCTCTAGTCCTGTTTCTGCTCCCTCCTCTTTCTCTGCAGCTGCACTGGCTGTTGGCCAATGCCAGTGTCTAGGAAAATAACCAGCAGCACTCTAGAGGGACAGACGAGTGCACGAGTGCTGCATCACAGCAATGGCAGTGACTGCAGAGCAGCCCAAACTCTCAGATGGCCCTCTTAAAGACCTGTGCTGGGAGGGCCCTTGTTAACCAGACTCTTCAGTCTGCTGCAATTTACTTCAAATAGCATACAAAACAAGAGTCAAGGTTAAGGATTTCTTTATCTACCCACAAACTCCTTCCCAGCCCACCAAACCGATGTCATGCCATCTTCATAGACTTCTACAGTGACGTCAGTGGGACAGATTAGATTTCTGTACCAGCCTGCAGAACACATTCCAGAGACCCTCGGTCTGATTACAGCCCTGGCAGCTGCTGCTGCCGCCAGCATCTTGCAATGGAATAGGGCAACATGGACCAGCAGATGGAGGAATTCAAACAGTGCACAGAAAAAGCAGACCCATAAACAACAACACAACCTCTATCACAATGAAGTGCAAACCAATGGAAAGGTGAAATGCTGCAGAGCTCTCCTCAGTCGGCTCCATGTGTAAAGCCAGATTATCTCCATCAGTGGGCTCATATCACATGCAGGCTCCTCTGCCCTGTTTACATTGATGAATATATTTAAATAGAACCATAAGGTTTTATTTTTATTATTTATTCTTGCTGTACAAATAAAGTCTGTTATTCAACTCTAAAAGCCAGTTTATGGCTGTTACTTTTTAAGGAGTCTGTTCTAGAAGCCAAATTTTAGTGTTGTCAATATTTGTTAGAGTTTATATTCTACTCTGAGGAGTCAAGTAGGCAAACTACGCCATGGAGAAGCTTATACCATCTCCTGGTAGTTCATTGGAAGAGCAGAAGGGATGGCTTCCCCTTAGCTCCCTGGACAATGACGACCCAGAGGGAAAAGCCTCCTACCAGGAGAGACAGATGAGCAGTCAGTGAAGCAGAGGTGGCTTTCAGCTCTTTTCATACCGCGATGGCCAGATTGTATTTTAGTATCAAGTAACAGTAAGGTGTGGCCTACCAGCTAGGTATGAAATTTTCTCCAACGCTTGGCAGGGGAAACGTCCCTGACCTGCCTGAGGCCAGCTGCAGAGGCAGAAAGAGAGCTCCCATGCAGCTGGGAAGCGTGGTACCCCTGCCACTGCTGGCCCAGCTTGGGTGGACCGTACCTTCTCTAAAACTCTTTATCTTCTTCTCTCAAGACCTTAAGGTGCTGTAAAATGTAGAATACTAGGGAAAAAAATAACATGAAAATTTGATGTCAATATAAAAAAAAAAATTGCTCAAAATATCCCGTAGTTACCACTAGATGGCATTTTGTTCCTGAGAAATTAGAAACTCACAGGTTTGGGATTATTTCTTACACCCAGCAGGAAACAGTACAAAATGGAATTACTTACCTCATTCGGTTAATAATTTATTATCCATTGTCTTGTATAAGCAAACCATGACTAACCAAAGACATTTCATTTGCAGATTGATAAATCCCGTTTATTTAATTATAGCTTGTGACTCCTCAACCCTCCGCTTGGTAGGTAGGGGTTTGAGCTGTTGTCAGCACTTACCAAAATCTCATCCACACTTTAAATGAAAGACAAATGTAGGCCAGGTCACAGACTTTGAGCATGCCATGAAAATCTGCCAGAAATGCCTTGCTCCAGTAACTGTATACACTATTTCCTGTGTTATTTTTGGATAAACCCTTAACACAGATTGCAGTACAAAAAAGTTTCCATTCAGGAAGAGAGCCATTACAATTTGCTTATTATGAAATAATAATTTAATAACATTCACTTATTAATATTATATTTTTCTGTGGTTAATTTTCGTTTCAGCTTGTACAAGCTGTGATGATTTCCATTCTTAATCTTTGCAGGGTACAATGTATCATACCCAGAGGTGCAATGAAGCTCTACTGGGCACAACCTGGGGTGACATGTAGGTGGCATTGTTTAACACGACATTGTTTGGCACCTGTAAGCCTCTCAGCGTCAGACTAAACCAAGCAGGAGTATTTCCCTTACTCTGCAGCAAAACGGGAGACTGTACGTGATGATGCACAGCAAGTCTGTGCACTGCTCAAATTTTGACTAAATTACACTTACTGACAGAAGCATTGATGGTCATTAGGAGTGGCTAAATTGGATCCTGCTCTCATACTTGCTTGGAAAAGACTCATTATAGAAGGAACCTTACTTCACTGGGATAAAAGTAAACCTCACCTTTTCATAAAACAGCCTCAAGCGTCTTTGAAGTTGTTAATGTAGAAAAGCTGCTTTAAGTCAAATATTTTAAGAAATAGTGTGCTGCAACACTTTAAATAGCTTTATATAGTTTTACTAAGTATATACCTGCCCTTTCTTTTAGTTTAAATTTAGCTTAATACTATTCTCCAGCAACATAAACTGGACTAGAATAAATCATTGGAAACGTCAAACTGGATGTTTTCAATCTCTGAAAGTTTGTAACAATGTAACTCTCGACAAAGTGGTGACATTTTCATCCGTTGACAAGACCTGTGAGATTTATACACCCTCAGGAACATGCCTAAGTGCCTGGCACATTAACTGCACAACAAAGTGCAGTTCCATGAAGGTGGGGTGTGTGCCCTTATCCAATATCTGAAAACAACAACAAAACCTAAACTAGACATGGAATTACAAGAGCGGTTAAAGATAATGAGTTTCTTTCTTGAAACAAAAGGACTTTGCTAGACCTTTGTAACAAGGAAAAGTATAGAATTGATATTACAAACTGGTACTTAGAATGTAAGGGAAGCATCCAAGTCAGTATAATGTGTTTCCATCCCAAGAAGCCAGTGCTGTGCCATACGTGACAAATACAACCCTGCTGTCAACTCAGAAACAGCATTCCAGTTGTATGGTAACTGGGAACAGAACTCAAGGCTCTATGGCCAGAAACCTTCCTACACAGCATTCAAGAGAGTGCTGCATAATTTAGAGAAGAAAAAAGAGTAAAGTCCTATTAGAATCAGGACTCTAGATTTGGGTAAACAGGTACAGGATAAAGAAATATTTTACATATTCACACATATATTCAAGTCATAAACTGTAAACTTAATAGCTTAAGAGTCATCAAATAGTCAACAAAAAGAGCAAGTGCTCAAAATGTTGTCATCCAGTGAAATATACAGCATCTCCTCTGTATTTACAAGGATTATGGTTTTTTTTTTCAGCAAAAATCATTAGCCCTCTGCAGCAATTCTGCTGTAAGAAAGGACAAAAAGCAAGAAAACTGAAGTATTAGCCTTTTGCTTGTTTTCAAATCATAGCCAGGCTGACTATAAAGTCTCTTGGCATTTTACAGGCAGCCAGAATGACTGTACTATACATTATATCACCTTTAAGAGTATCTTTCTCAGCACAGCATTATGAATAACAGGATGTTTATACTACTTACCTCAAGTGAGATCAAAATATTCCCAACATCACTGTAAACATTTGGAAGAAACAGATCTTCACAGAACGCATCTTTGTGTCAGAGGAAAGGGCTGCTACAACTGAGCAGTGAAATGCAGCACCTTCTTGGCGCAGACGTTTTCCCCCTCAGTTTCATTTTCTCTGTTTATTCAGGGCAGTTTATTTTGTTTGCTGCTAAGGCAGAAGGCTCGTTCTCTCCTTGCTCATCTCCTTTTTCTTTTGATTAGAATCCCAGATGTAAGGCAGCTGTATTTTCCCATTTTCTTTTTACACATAAGCAAATTAGTAGGCTTTTTGAAATCATTCAGTTAATAAAATGCAGCAGCCCAGTGGTTTCTCAAAGGCAGTATTTTTGCCTCTCATAATGGTCTAGAACAAGTGATTCAGCTAAAGGGAGGGAAATACTATTCATGGCCCGTTCCAGTACTAGCTTGCAGCAAAACAAGAGCAGGAACATTTTAGGCAGTAGGAAAAAAATAAGACCTTAACTTCAGTCTTTCAAGTAGCTAAACACAGCCATCAGATGGACTTTGAGCACATTCCATCCACCTGGGCACAGATGGTGTTAAATGGAGTTGTAATAGCTCATGTTTGTACTTGGATGTATTGAGATAGCCACAGGCAAGAGTGAGGCGAGGAAAACCTGGCTATCTGCAATCCTGTTCCTCTGAAAGTATCTCCCTGGCAGTGCCCTCATTCCTGAAGCTCATCTCAGCCCGGAACTGACAGTCCTCCCTAAACCGGAGTACTCTCCTTTAAGCTCATTAATTGCAAACTGGAGTATCACCAGGCCCTGCTACCCAAGGTTACAAATACTGCCCACTCCATACCCCGCTTTGTTTCTGTTATTGGTATTAAAACCAAAGGAAAGTTCCTAGAAGCATGACTCCTTTTCTTTGCTTCAAGCTGTTCGGTACCTTCTATGCTTGTTATCATTTCTAGTCAGTCTATGCAGCTTAAGCTACTGTCTCTTTACTTATGGTCTAAAAATAATACTTGTCTTTGCATAATGATTTTACAACACTCTTCTGATCAACGAATCATCCCCGATTAAATTAGGTTACAGGTAGTTTATCTAAAAACTTAAGAACCTCCTCTCCTGTCCCTCCTCTTCCCCCAAAAATGAATAGGATAAAGTGCTTATAACACATCATTATAGAAATGGTAATAGAAGAGGGATAAAGACTTTGAGCAAGGTTTAAAATACAGTAATTACAGAAACCAGATCAAGTTTGTGTGTGTTCTTGTTCTACTGACAGCCGTGTGATTAGATTATAACTAACCCCACACCTACGAAGTTAAAAACTCTTTTTGGAGAGGGTTGCACTTTGCAGAGTTATGAAGCCATCAGCATACAACCTGCACTCATTAGTTGTGCATAGCATCTGTAATAAAATCTTTTGTAACACTCAGAAGTCCTTCCATACCTAAATATATATTTTATAATGTATCTTAGGTTTAGGAGGATGTAAATATCAAGACAACCTAAGCTTATCATATCTATTTTAGCTGAATACAAGGTACAGAATGTGCAGAAATTCCTTTTTTGACCTCTAACTTCTAGAAATGGAAGTTTGCTATAGAGGGTTAACACAACCAAGGAGGAAGCAATATGAAAAAAGAAAGAATTCCACACTGAATACGTAAGCACTTTCTGGGGCTCATCACACAAAGAAAAATATTTTGAAGAGGAAGAAAGTAAAGAAAAAGAAAGGTCATGATCCTACATTCCATAAAGGGGGAAAAAAAAAAAAAGGAAAAAAGTCACATTAAAACCTAAAAGGAAAAGGAGAGTTACCACTGAAGAATATGAAACTTTGAAAATTTCATGATAGAATCGTCCAAACCAACCCTACACAGCATTATACAACACAGGTTAAATAAATCATACCTGTGTTACTTTTGAGACAATGGTTAAAAAAAATGTAAAGACTACTGCAAGCCAATCTTACACTCACTGTTCTGCAGTATAAATGAGCATAGTTCCAATTACATCTCTACTGAGGGAAGCAACAGGCAGCATATAAATGCAAACAGCCTTCATTAGACACATTGTCATGAGTATATGAATCATGTCAAGAAGCACTGCTCAAGCTTCCTTCAGTGCAATTTAACATATCTTACTTTATTAGGATGCACTTAATTTCACTATGCTATCTCCTCATTATCATTTATGATGACCAATTAAAATGTTTGTGTCTGTCTCTAAGCAAATTACTCCTGTAATTCAGGTAGCTGAAATCACCGCTCATCCCACACTTCTGTCATCTCCATCTATCAGTGTAATATCTTTCTTAGCCCAGCCTCTCTTACTATTGTAAACAAAAAAAAAGCTTACTTAGATTGAATAGTTAATATATATCAACATGAGTCTTTTTACAGCACAGACGTTAAGTGGATTGGTTCTCCACTCCTCACACCCCTTGCCTTGAGTACCCCTGTTATACAGCCTTGTTTTTGTTCCCTTGGAGTCACAACCATAGCTCATATAGTCAGAAAAAGAACGTAATGAAGCAAGGGAGGCCTCAGGCATTGTTCTCGCATTGGGCTGAAAGTTGTGTGCAGCTTCACTTCATTTGGTCCATACAGGGAACAAATGCAAACACACAACTACTTTACCCTTTTGCTTCCTCCCAAACCTCCATATTGGGGTTCTGTCACAAGCTTTTCAAATGATTAGAGAATGTGCCATTCCATGCATGTTTCCAGCATCTATAAATAAGCCCAAACCATTTTTACTATTCTAAACATCAGGTGCGAGGGCATGATTTTTTCTGAACCTTTGACAACACACCTGGCAAGCCATTCATTTGACTATAGCTGTTATGTCTGGCTTCATGTATATTGAAATAAGATTAAAATAACTGGAAGTTAGGTGGAAATTCTGATTACAAACAGCACTTTTGCTCTGGAACTCAGGGCAACCAGAAATGGCTGAGGAACATCTGGGATCAGCAAGCTATGTTTATGAACTCATTTATCTGTGGATTACCTTGGGCTCCTGGAACTAATGATACAAGGCTTGTTCCTCAGAGGCTGCTGGAACTCGGCTGCAGAGCAATGGTATTTGCCTTATTTTCTAAAGAAACATACATGTTCTCATTTACGTAACATTATTTTGACATTACAGTAATGACTTCCAGAAAAACGCTGATAATTGCAAGGATGAAGAAATAAGTCTGAAGACAGTGCTGCCTTTTAGAACAATTATAATTTCATTAAAATAGGAACATAACTTAAAGATAGATTTTATTCTCTTTGATGATTTACTCATGCAAACTGCACATAAAAGAAAACAGTACAGTTTGTGAAACATGTCAAATGTAAAGACCCAAAATGCTAAGTACAGAAGTAGTGTGACAACGTCTCAAAACGGAATCCATGGTAGTACGGCTAATACCTTTTCCTATTTGCTGAACACAGATTTTAATGGTTCTTTTGCCAGCCCCACTGTTAAATTCATTAACTGTTTACACATCTCCTATACACTTATGTAGACTTATTTTACAAGCGCGACAGTTTTGTTATAAAAAAACTCCACTTATATGATTTAAAAGCCTTTGTGTTTAGGAGAGCAAATTATAATATAATCAATGAGGCCTCATCTAGTCCACCAAAAGTACAATGAAAAGTGACTGTAGAGCTTTCTTGCAGAATTCACATTTTGTGCCTTTGCAATTCATTTCTTTCTCGCAAGAGGTCCATTGTATTTAACCATCCTGGAAATGTTCAATAACTGTTACAGCTTTTTATCTTGAAATTGGGAAAGTAAGACTTTTAAACACATGAGGTTATCAACACAACTTTCTTAGTTTTAAAATACAAAATATTTAGAATCCCTAATATTTTCATGCTTAAAGCCCTGCAATGATACATATATGACTTAGATACTTCTTTGTCCAGTTTTCATTATAGTACGGTTGTATATATATTGCAGAAATTATATTTTCCTGTGGATCAATTACATTTTTAGATTTAAAACTGAACGAAATAGAAATTTGATGGCACTGACACTTAAAAACACATGGTATAGTGTGGAGAAGGAAGAGCAAATGAACTACACAACCCATTATAAATGCATTAAATCTTTGTTATATACATAATGGAATCCTGCTTTACTGCCAGTTGCTACTATGCATCTGTTTTTCCTATTATACAAAGTTTTCCGACCTGAAAGCACACATCTACTTTTTTTAAAACAACTTAATCTATTGTAAAATATTGTACTGTATTTTGAACATGAGTACAGAATCAAAATAGATAATGGCACATTTAAAAAACTCAGTATCCTACAGATGATTGGATAATGAGAAAAAGTGTACCTACAATCATCTCATCAGAAACAAACTACATCATGGAATGTTAGTTATCCAAGTTCGCACAGTAATAACATTTTAAAACTGCAATCACCTATCAGCCAGCATCACATTGAAGGCATCTTTAAACATTCAAGCAAAAGACTGCTGGCATTAACTACTGAACCATTCTCACACACACACCACACACACCACATTATAATTACATTGTTTCCAAGATACGGTAGATACTGATTTTTTTTTTTCCACAAGAAAGGTATCAAAATTTTTGCTACTAAAAGATGACAGTGCTTACACAAGAATTAAGTACAAGTTAGCTTGCAAGTACAAGACAATGACAAAAAAAAGTCGAGTTGTCTGAAGAAGGATTTTAGGCTTTTCTGGCATCCAAAACCATGAGTAAACTCCTTAGTCTGCGACTCAAAAATCCACAAAATATCATCCTACTTTGGAATACTAGGTATTCCATACTTGATAACCCTGTATTTTACAATATGCTTACTGGTTTCAGCCTAGCAACAAGGGGTGGTTATAGATATCTATTCTGACTGGAGAATTAAAGCTCTCCTCCCACCAGTATCAAGTGTTGGCGTGGGAAAAAACCCACCTGACATCAATTTAAAATTAAAAAAAAAATCAAATCTATTTAGTAATGATCCTCATCTAGGATTGGTATGTGCATAAGTACTGTATGTCATATACTGTACTGGCCCTACTAAACAAATTAAAAATCCCAACAGTTAAAAGCCAACCAAAATGCTATACATAAAAAAACCAAATGTTTTTCTTCCAATGTTCTTCCTCTCATAATGTGCAAAACAACAAAAAGGCAAAAAGACTAAAAGCAAATTTACTGTTACTGTCTTTCTCTTGCCTAGTGCTTTATGACCTTGCTAACGTTACAAAGTCAATAGGGACTATGCAGAACTTTGGTATAAAAATGTCACATAGTATTACTATCACAGTCTTGGGGATGACCTTCAGTAATTCACCCCAAAGTTTGTTAAAATAATACCAAATTAAAAATGAAATAAACCACATTGTACTGTACACACACTTTACACATTAAGCACAAAAAATAACTAGTAAAACTAATACTTAAAAAAAAAAAGTCTTTTGCAAAGAGACTAGAACTGGTGTTCTGTCTCATCTCCACCTGCCAATCGTTAAAGCCAAATTTGAGTTGGATTTTTAAAAATGAGTAATTTTAAGCTACAATTTCTCCTAGATGGAGACTGGTCTGTTGTTGGTTTCCCTTTAAAGTCACAGATGTGTATCTAAGGAACTGATGCAACGGAAGTTTTTAATCAACTTCCTGACGGCTGGGCCTGGGAGGGAGGCGCCAGGACGATCTGGGACAGCACGGGCTCCGTGCTCTGGTCCGCCATCTGCGTGAGCACCGAGGTGGCCACGGCCTCCGCCTTGGACGTGGAGCTCACGCCGTTGGAAGTGCTGACAGAGCTGTGCTGGATTGCTTCTGTGTGCGGGCTGCTGGGCACCGAGATGTCTTCGGAGCTGTCATCTTTATCTGCAGCTGAACAAGAAAAATTCATTTATTCTGTCCCCAGGAATGCACACCACCTCATCCCAGTAATAGCAATCATCCCCTAAATAACTAAAATTCATGGTGTAATGCAGCACAAATTGAAAAACAAGCTTATTCCCATTTTTTAAAAGAAAATACTATTTTGTAAGCAGAAAAACCAGACTGCAGTATGGACTGTTCAGGAAACCAGAACATTTTCATGTCTTCAAAGCCATGATTAAAATTTCCTGCCTAGTAAATCAGCCAGTGGGTACCATGCCTAATTCTAATGATGCATGTTCACATCCATAAGCAATATTCACAGACTAAAAAATGCTACTTGTTGTGTCTGCTTAGTAATCAAACAAGAATAGTTCTACATTCGGTAATGAATATTGGTGATCATGACTAAGATATCTGAAAAAATATTACTTACACCACTATATTTACTGGACAATACTTACACAAGTTTTCAGCCCCTGTTCTTTTAACAGAATGAAGTTCCATAACTTTACAAATGCCTCTCAACATCAAGGGTTTAAAATTGTTAAAACTTGTTTTAAAATTTTTTTCTGAGTATTTCACGTGTTCTCCACAAAACCAAAGTGGATTAGCCACAGAGTTACATCATTTTTTTCCATGACAGAGGTAAGCAGGTTAAAAAAGTATTATCACTCTGCAAAACGAGAATTTCCAAAATGATCATGGCTTAAAATGTCCTTCTTGCACAGATATTCTAAGTCATGCTAAAATCATCCTTTTTTCCAGAGATGCAGAAGTTAGCCAAGGTATTATGCAAACACTGCCAAACTAAAAGCTGAATTCAAAACTAAAAAACCAAGAACAGAAAACTATCCAACTGTTTTTCACTCAAAAATAGAAATAAGAATGCTGAATTTCATTATAACTCTTTTTGTATCACTTTGTGCTACTTAATGTTTGCAAGTACTTTTCACAACAGTTTTATACACTGACCCAAACCAGTACCCAGGTGGAATATCGGAAGTCCCTTTTAAACTACTACTGACTATCGTGATACAAACAGAGCCAGAAGCAGGCATGAACTATTGCTCGGGACAAAGCAATGGAACAAAGCTTGATTTTCTCTAGTCTTGTCTTTGCAATCCCTTTCAGATCTTCTTGAGATTGGCCTACAAGTTCAGAAGTGTCTCAGGGGAAGAGAAACAATGGGAAAGGATGACACTAACATGAGGAGACAAGCAATGCTGTGCTATCATATCCTCATTTCCACAGAAAGCCAGGCTAACAGCAGCAATTAAAAGGAACATTAAGTGTAAAAAACCAATAATGAAACGAAGTTTATGTTTTACTGTGGTTTATATGACATGCTAGCTATGGGTAAGAAAATTTACTAACTTAGCAAGTCAAGACCCCAATATAAAGATCTTTGAGCAGCCCTATACATAGTAAGAACACACTCCTCCTCAAAGCTTGAGAACAACCATTCTATTATTGACTGCTTCTAGAAAAGAATGGTAAGGTCAAAAAGGACAGGTAAGCAAGGACACTGCTATCTTTCTAAGAAATACTGCCTACATGAGCAAGGTGGCAATCTCTCCTACAACTCTACTAAAAGAGCATGGACATAAGAGCTTGAAAGTTAGAATGCTCTTATCCACAAGGCCAACTCTTTTACAGATCCTGCACTTTTTCAAAAACAGATCTTTCAAACATTAAAGGAAAGAGATACTGATGACAGTGAGCTAGATCTGCTGACAATTGCTGCATATCCAAAGGTTTCATGGTAACTGTATACAGCAAGTGCAAGAAAATTAAGATATTTCCAAAAGGCATTGGTGACCCTTAGGAGAGTTTGCCGATTCAAGAACAGGAAGAATATGAACAAGTGTCAATTCAGTTAAAAGTATTCAACAGGGTGTCTACCATACCTCTATTGAGACCTGCAAGATCTCATGTAAAAACAAGAAGGAACACATGCAAACTTTGTTAAAAATAGAAACTCTAGTGCCACTTCCTGAAAAATACTCCATTACTAATTATGAGAATAGCATATTCTTTCCTCAGACAGAATGAAATGGCAGCAAGTAGGACGACGTATCAAATACAGCCTCTCTGCTGTAACACCTGCTCCTCCTCTTCAGAGCTGCTGTTACACTCCTATGAATCTCAATCCTCCTCTCAGCTTCTTTTGCTGATTCCCAATGTCTGTGTTGTCCAAAACCTCCTCATTCTCAATAAACATGGTTAGTTTTAAATGCTAGAAAGGAATTTAAATTAGATCATTATCTTTCAGCCAGAGAAGGAAGGTCTTCCACTGTTCTGTCTTCCTTAACATGTATTTCTTAACTCAAAAGAAACGCCTGTAATGATATCACAGTGGTAAAGAACATGAGAAAGGCCTGATTTTCTGACTTTGATGGGCTCAGGAAGATCCTATGAGCAGTGTAAGAAACAGTTACGAGTACAGAGGTGACCACCAATGTACAACAGCAGTGTTCATATTGTAAAGCAGATAAACAAACACGCTGTGCTTAAGACAAAAAAGTACATGATTCAGGTATTTTCAGATGCCAGAGGCTAGAGAGGGGGAGTTTACAGCAGACAGGTGATAATATAAGACACAGACTTAACACTAATCTATGGTAATAAACTGGACTGGAGGCATAAATCCTTGTGATAAATACACACCGATACTTAGAAATGAGGTGACATCCTAAAGAAGAGCTATTTTCTTCAATTTCTTCCTTATGTAGCCCTAACTTTAGCAGAACAGTGGCCAAAAACTGAATAAAAATCTCCATTTGAAGAATTAAAACCAAACAAGAAAATCTACTCAGTCAATATAGAAGGTATTTAAAAGTCATCTTATTACAGAGGTGACTTGTCTTTGACTGGGAATGAAGAACAAAGACTTTTAGAAGAACACAGAAAAGTCATACTTAAATTCTGAATTCTGACAGATTTTTTTTTCTTTTTTTCTTAGTTGACCAGAGAATTGCCAGGCATAGGACTGTGATTTCAAGCGTGCAACTGATACATAACAGAATCATACTGTAGCTAACAACGTAGAAAAAAAAAAAAAACGGAAGCATTTTAGCTTTTTAATGGCTCCCCCAGCTTTGCCTCAAATCAAGGAAAATGCACAGTCCCAATTAGAAATTAATTCACAGAAATAACGTTTGCTGTGTATTAGAAGGCTGAAAATTTAGAAAGCTACATCACATGAACTTTCCAAGGCTACATAGTTTCTAGACAGGCTGTGTCACAAGGAGCAAGCCTTTGGATATGTAACACAACGTGGGCTATAGGAAAGATTTAAAGAGTACCAAAACAAGCACAGACTTTTGAGGATATACTAAAAAGTACCCTCTTGGAGTAGTCAAACATTGCTGCTATTTGCTTCTTACCAATAGTATGGTAAACATTGCTTACCAATGGCTTTCAGCAAGGTAAGCAAACAAAATGGAGGGATTTCAGTCTTCAGAAGAAAAAAACCCACCTACACCAAAATGGGAGTGAGTACACAAGCACTAACATGATCCTAAACTCCTTTCACTCCCTTGATAATCACTAACAAGGAAGAAGCCTCATGGTAATTCTCATGAACCCATTCAGGGACCATAGAGGGACCTAAGCCTAGAAATGCATTTTTCCAAGGAGTTGGCCCTTGGAATATCCCCTGCAGTCACTGAAGAACCATTGCCTGTCCAGAACAGGCTGCAGGAACATAGTGGTTTGAGAGGTTCAAATAATTCAAGGTCTGAAACTGGTTAGTCACCTTTTATCTTCCTTTTTAAAACCAGCTACAGAAAGAACACAAACCTCCCCATTTAAGGCCACCTACACCGCAGCCTCTGTTTATCTTCTTTTATATTCAAATTTGAACAAATGCTCTTGAATATTATGACATCCTTGTCAAAAATATGAAAAAATACCTAAAAAGCCCTTTACCCCTTTTTTCTTAAAAAAAACCTCTGAATACCACAACATATTTTCTTCTCACAAGTATTCACCTTTGTCCTACTACAAGTCCAGAAAAATCCTGACAAAATACAGGGAGTATTGTAGAAGACTTCTAGAAATTATTTAGTATCAAAGATAACATGAAAAATAAATGCACAGCATCTAGATTTCTTGTATACAGAGCACTTTTCCCACCACAGCTGAAGATGCAGTCAGAAACAATAGCATCCTTCTTTGGAAAATAAAAAAGTGTAAGCTGGCTGAAAACTCAAACTGAAAGAGCAATTCATCCATACTGACTCAAAGTATAATAACCATTTTTCTGGTTTCTCTGTCCTGATGACACCCTGTTTTGAAGCAGGCACAATTTTAAAATATGGAAAATGTGATCCCAAAAACGATTTTAGAAGAAAAGGCTACCTGTGCTGTTGTGCTTTTCACTTGGCTTGAGAAAAAATGTGTCTAGGAAATACAAAAGATCTTAAAAGATATGTAAAAGTAAAGGCCAAAAATACCCTGAAAAGTGATAGATTATTTGTTCCTATTTAAGTGCATAATACATGAAAAGCCATCAAACTGTGGACTTGGCTGTTAAAATGTGGTCTATGCAGTGCACAATATTCAGCACTGCATGAGCTCTTTAAGCTGGGGTCTTCAATTTCTTCCACAGAGACAAGACTGTTAAACCACTCACTACATTTTGGAAGCAATTCAACTTTGATTATTTGATGAATATAATATGTTTATTTAAATATACTTTATAGGAACACCATTTTCATGAACATATTGACTGAAACCATTTTTCCTCTCATAAATTGTACTGTGGGTATGTCACTTAGCCAACATGCTTTCCTAACAATATTCATGCAGAGATAATGTGACAAAATCCTTTCAGAGGGATGGCATTACAACTATCATTCATGTAAAGCTTTTACTTTCAACAGACTTTTCAAGAAACTGAGCTATGCTTCCAATCTCCTTGAATAATACAATTTTTTTTCTAAAATGTAGGCTTTTGCCACTGATTAGTATTTTAGGTCTGATTCATTTTGAATTCTTTACTGAATCAGAAGCATTATAGTCCTTTTCTGAGGGCTGAAAACAAGTACTACTAGACAGACCATTCACTAATTCTTCAACAAAGAAATCCTTGGCATGTAATCACTTTGACAGTTTATGACTTACAATGAAATATTTTTCATCCCAATTCACGAACATGAATCCTCAAAACATCAAAATTCAAGAAACCTAGGGTTTTGTTTTTTGTGTGTGTTTTTTTTTTTTTTTTTTTTTAAAAAACCTTGCATGCATAATGCTATCCCCTAGTAGCTTCTGTATGAAATTATGTTGTTCTGTCAGATGGGAGCCATAATGGCCTCATCCCCGCAGCAATCATTGTTAATATAAATCCCAAACGTATTTCTATACTGTTCCAATTTACTCCAGGATGCTATTTTCTGTCTTGTCAAAATGATTGGAGATCAAAGGACTAAGATTTATAAGCTCAAAACTGACAAAATCAGTATTCTAAATATATATGGCAATACAGAGTTGCTAAATCTCCTGAATCTTTTAAATTAAAAAATATTGCCCATTCTGATGAAATTGCTTACAATGACTACAAGTAAAGATGGTGGCTATTAAGTTTTATCGCAAGCACCTGAGGATCTGTTTGCATGCAGTACAAAATGTTCCTTTATTCTCCTGAATTACTGACACTAGCAAATTAAAATGAAGTGGCTACATATGGCAGAAACAATCTTCACATTTACAAATATCTTGAAATATCACTAAATCATAAAAACGAAAGCTGTGGGTTATATATTATGAATGTTGCCTAATGCATTCCCAGCTCAGTTATTTGTAACAAATTTGTGTACAATGGACAAAATTGGCCATTTATTCTACAGCAGCAGCAGCTGGTTCTGGCACTGTGTATCACAGCCAAAAAGGAAGCTACAAGTCAGGAAAGCATATTTAACCTTTAAAATGCTGGAAGTATGAAAAATCAAATGAACAAATTAAAATAAAAATATGGATTACAAAATGTTGGTATTGACAGTGTCAGTATTCCCCTCAATACTAGAACTGTTTTTAAAAACACCCTCTCTATAGAAAAGCAGTCACTTAATGTGGCTATCAAAGCAATCTAGAAGACATTGTACAGTAGGAGCCATGAACCTGCATCTGATTATTTTAATGGCTCGACTGATCCTGGATGTTATGGTAAATGAGGACAGCTGTTATAGTACCTCTACTGAAATCTCATTACAATGAAGGAAAAACACCCACAAGGACCTTTCACTGTATTAGGCTACGATAAAGTATAAAAAATGGTTTATCATGTGCTCTTAATACTTTATTATATTTTCCAAAGCAGGTGTGGTAACTGTAGTCCTTAAATGCTGATTATCATATGCATTCATTAAACCAACATAAACCTTTCAATGTTATGCAACAATACAATTTTGACTTAAAAATGTATTTTTAAACATCACATATTAACTCCTGTCTTCCAATAACTTCAGGATTTTAAAAAAAAGGATCTTTAATGTAATATATGTAATATTAGAACGGCACTTCTCAATTTTAATGCTCATTCACTTCACTTTGGCAGTATTTCATTGATGCGGCCTCGGGCTATAGGTAATGGAACATTACTCACTATGATAGCCAGATTTCTTCTGCATGGCAGTTACAGGGCAATCTTTATGAGCCAGAAGAAGCTGTTTCAGCTGTGCCACTTCATTTCTCAGCAGGGTGACTTCATTCTAAAGGAGAAGAAAGTTATGTACTTTACCAGGCTCAAACTACACACATTTTGAAGGTAAGCACTAAGTTTTATAGGATTTTCAGTTGTTCATTTAGGGGTAGCTGAAATACAAGAAGTTTCCATTTGGCATATATTGCAAAAATGTGTATGTTTCTTTTATCTTAGAAAATGTTAATATTAGCTGGAACTTGGCTAACTTTGTTACATTAACTGGGAAATGCTTGGGTTTTTTTTTTTAAAAATACAACGTATGTTTTTCAGTTTGCAGATGCAGAGTCTACATATAGTCTCATTCACATGATCCAGCTACTGTGAGACTCTTCTGGAAGGTTTTGTGATGAATTCTAATCAGAGTAAACCTACATTTAGCTACACGCATTTTAACACATGTCATAGCCAACATTAGAAAAGGGAAAATATAAAAGAAAACCCAAAAAGCCAATGCAGAATACTTTTTTAGTGACTCTATTTATAATTGGACTTCAAAAAAGAAAATCTCATGTACTGGAAAATAATTTAGCAAATATTGGTTGATCTCCAGACTGATTTTTATTTTGGCAGCCATACATAAATATGTTCTATGAAGGAATCATTGATAATAATGACAAAATCCGGAGATGTCAGCTTATGTCACTAAAGCAGAGTGCAATCTAAGAGACAGCAACTGCACAATCCAGCAACTGGGTTCATTTCCAGACTGTGCCTTTCCACTGCTGGGTGACCTTGAGCAAGGTCATCTTACTGCTTTGTGCTTCACCTTCTCCATTTGTAAACTGGAGGACAGCAATACTTACCTGCCCTGGAAAGCAGTTTGGTGTCTGTAGATGAGAAGTGCTACATAACTGCATTACATTGCGACAATCCAAATTAAGAACAGTATGGCATTTTGATAGACCCATTTTTACTTTATAGAGTAGAAAAATATTTATTAATCAAATTATCTGTAATGCTTTGTGATCCCCATATCTGGACACAATATGTGTTTTTCATGGGTTATTTTATTTTGAATATAAATCTTTTCTATTAACACTTGAAGTTATTTCAAGTCCAAGAACCTTTGCATATTTGTGTAATATACCACACATGTGACATAATTACTTAGTAAATGCTTATGTTTATACATTTAGGAGCAAGTTAAAGAAGAAAACCAACAGAGGAAAACCGGACTGCATTTGAAATTATCTGCAAAAATAAACTACAAGAAAGTCAACCTATTTACTTGCAAGCAAGAAATAAAGCAATGCAGCCAGAGATGAGATGATTACAAGTTAAAGGATTCCAAAAGAAAACAATTCTTTCAAAACAGAACTTATTAGGTTTAATTACACAAAGTAACTAAAATATCAGACTGTTCAAAAAGCTCATCTTCTGTGTTCTCTCTCTCCATTTAGAAGACAACAAATTTCAAGCCTTTATACTTGCAAAATCCTCTTAAGGTCTTCTTTTCTATTCAGTCCTTTTATTGTGTAAAATACCCTTTAGAAACTTTTTATTGAAAACAAAAGCTGGAAGATGCCAAAAATCTGACTTTGGAGACATTTATAATGAAAGAAAAATGTGATTGCAAACAAAAAGGTTTGTAACAAAAGAAACCCAACCAAAAGCCCCACAAATTCTCTACCAGGTGGCATTACACATCTTGAAACCTTAGGCTGTTAAGAAAGCACAGGACTACTGCCTCCAGCTCTGTCTGCCCTTAGTTCACAATGTTATTTACTGAGGAGCCACAAATCTTGATGCCAAGCAGGCAGCTGCACAGAACTGACATCATTTGGGTAGAAAAAACCACATTGATGTAGTTTTGAGACACTTGATAATCTACAGAAGCAACACTGCCCAAGACTACGAAATATAGTTCTGTTAGTTCAAAGGAACTCTGGCCATCAGGAAAAGGTTTGCAAAAATTTTCTACCTTGTCTCCCACATTTTAAGGAAGAGTTTTATATACAAAGAGCACATCTAAGTATGAAGTTGCTGTTCATCTGTGGAAGTAAAATTATATGTTTCTGAAAAATTTTTATAAGACAGTTTATTGATCAGTGTCAGCTGTATTAAAAATATTAAGACTGCTGCTAGCATAAATACAAAAAGCAAATACATTATCCTACATTGAAGCAAACTTGAAAAACATGGATCAGCATTCCTATAAAAAGAGGCTGAGGTAATCTCTATAACAATGCTAGCTGTATATTCCGTAACAGGAACACTTGTGCCAACAGTACTATATGCAATGCACACATCACTTCTGACACCAGAACAGAGTTCTGTCTGCTAGACACATGCATGGGGAATGTCACAGAAAGGCCATCTATGGTTGCCATTTACATACTACCAGCAAGAACCACTTCTGACTGGTAAAGGGGGCTGTTAGAACCAATTCTTACACATATTGCAGATAATTATCTTGCATGTAACAACAGCAAGTCTTTCCATCTCATTCAAAACATGTGAATGTGTGGTGGTCATTTAATATGTGGTTAACAGGTTGAAAACATGGCTACCAAGAAACACGTGAAATAAACACTTTAAACAGCTGGCATGAAGAAAGATTATTTCAAGTTTTCACACTGGAAAGGTTCTCCTCATTAGTGAGATAGAGCCAAGTGCAGGCATCAACATTCCTTTAAAGAACCATGTAATGTAACTCACATGCTGTCGAGAAGAATTTATATGTCCCCACATTTCGAAATGTGCTAGCATTAGAAAGCCGGTTTCTGGAGGAAAGCATATTGACTTGTACCTGCACTCCATCTTTCAGAAGATGCTTTCCCTTCTTTATTCTATGAAGGCAGGGCACAGTATTAGACGCATCCTTCTGTATCTGCCTACTTCTCCCTGCACCCCAAATGCAGATATAACAGCGGGACCACAGGACCACATTAGCCCTTACTCAGCATGGTGTGGGACAACATTTGTGATACGTATTTACTAGAAGTATCATCAGAGGCAGGTAAATGTGACTTCTGGGGACAGGGGATTGTCTGTGGCTGAGTTATACAGCATTTTTCATGTTTCTTTTTGGACAACTTCCTTTATGGGAAAGGATCTTTACTTATGGGCATAGTTTCATAATTTAGCCTTCCTAAACAGCTTCTGCAGCATCAGTACAAACCATCACTTGACTGCTGCTCACTGGAAACCCACTGTGACCTCACGAGGAAGACAGGTCATTCTTCTAAAGCTTCTCCCTCTAAGATTAATAAAGCAACAGGGACCAAACACAGAACCTATAATGCACTTTGGCATCTGATCCTGCAACATAGCTCAGTGGCCACTACGGACACTGTCAATACCTTCTTAATACATTAGACAGCACCCCATACCCTGCAGGATTGTGCAAGGCACAGAGGGCACACAAGGTGGTGAATAAAATTTAACACCAATAAACAAGTCAACGCATTAACAGAAAACACAGTCTGCAAAAATCGAAACAGTAAATAAACTTCAAAATGCTGGAAGCATGAAAGAAACTTACACAGCAGAGCTTATAATAAAGACACCCTACCTAACCTATATATCTTACTAGTGATATAATAGATGGAAATTTTCCCTTAAGCAAATATTTGAAAAATACTGCTTAAAAATGAAGTTACCTTCAAACATTTAAAAGAAGAACTTGATAGAAGTTAATGTACAGAACAAAATATATACATCAACCAAGTAAAACTCTTCAAAATCCATACATACTGTTAGTGAGCTTCCTTAAAAATCTTTGCACTGACATCAGAATCTCTGACACAGACATTACAAGAAAGCCAATAGCAGCGTTGAAAGGAAGTCAAAATTGTTACATGAAGCAATGCAATGCAGTTGTTTTGGTATGAACCTGCTTTTGGAAATGGGGCATATTGGTAAATTCAGCTGAGCAGGCCACTTAGATATTGCACAAAATATGAACTACTAACCCAAACACTCAGTCTATAAAACTGCACTACAGCAAAACTCCAAACTTAATAAATTTTCTATTAAATATAAAGTAAGTAATCATGGGTCATTACTGCCCACTCCGCTGATCAGCTGTGTTAGCCTGTCAAGTTATTATTATGGAAATATAGGATTGATTAATGTTTTCACATAAAGTACAGTTTAATTATTTCTCTGACATCCAATTTTCTTTAAAAGTTATTCCGTTCTTTACAGTCAACAGTTTTGCTTTTGGTAGACTAAGAAAATCTTTCTTGAATTCACTATTACTGAATTAACTCCTGGAAACCTTTTGATTACGGTACTTACGTGATTTTTTTGTTATAAAACTTGGTATATGTATGTGAAAGGCAGTTCACATGATACCAAACACTACTTTCACTAAAAAACTGAATTATGGCTGATTTTTTAAATTCTCCTTCACTCCTTTCCTTGATTATTTAAGCAACAGTGCTACATATAATTATGTAATTAACAGACTTAATTCAGGACTGTGCATTAAAGGAATATGTCTAAAGACTATGAACAGGTATGAGAAGAATACACATTTGCAAGAAATTTAACTAATGCTGGTGCACAGTGTTATGATTCTTGCAACACAGGAAACCATTTCACGTTGTGTGCTTAGGTAGGAATTTTTTACATTTCAGGATCTGGGATGCTGAGTATTTTTAAAGACATGAACATGAAGACAACTAATACACTGTAATTTTGATTATATGATAAAAAATAACCTCAACATGCCCTACTTTCCTGTTGGTCAAACTGTGATGTTTTCTATAACAAACAGCACGAGAGGCGAGTTTTCATAGGAAGATGATGATCTGTGAATTTGACTCAGTGAACAGCTCTGATGAAGAAAAACATGTGACACTCAAATATACCAAAATACGTTTCACTGCATTTTCTAAATGAATGCTTCCTTTAGGAATTACATAATTTTTCCTTTCAGCAACTTTCAAACCCCAGCTTTTAGACTTTTTATTTTGAAAACAATAAGTTGTGCCAATTCTTACATGCTGCTGGAAAACATTAGAAAAGTATGCTTTAACATTTAACAGTAGTTTAAACAAAAGGGTCATGGATTGTTCTATGGGGAAAAAGTGCATTCACATGAGAACTTTCCAAGATTGACAACCTCAGATGAGGGGGAAAAGTGACCTGCAACATACACTGCCCTACCTTCTTACAACACTCTTAGTTTCTATAGGATTTAGGCGGTGAAAATTTGCCCTGCCACTGCCATACCCATTCTGTGGACAAAGGAGGCCTTCAGTATCCACTGATGTCAACCTGGCACCTTTCATGAGCATTACATTCACTTTAAAGGAAAAAAAGTGAAGTTAAAAAGAACCAAAGGAAATAAACCCAAAACTTACTCAAATAACTCAGGCTGTGATACAAATTAAGAGCAACATGTGCTCAAGGTAAGACTATTACTTTGCTCATAAGTGTTTATTCCAACACATCTTGTCACCTTAGTTTAGTATCATAGTCTGAAAGTTATTTCAAATGGAAGAAAGGATAGAAGAGTATGATCCTAAAGTTTACACATCTGGAAACATGAGTATGCTCTTATCCTCTAATTTTACTGCTATATGCAACTAGTTCTGAATTTTCAAGCCTGAGCTGAGCTACCAGTTATAAAACAATTTATATTTCAGATTTCACGCAAAGTTTTAAGTTCCACTGATCAAGGATCACTGTGTAAGAACAAAAAAAACTGATTAATTTTTCCTTGAGATAAGAAGTATACCTGTAACTGGCCATTTAGTGAGCTCAAGTCCTCAGCTTTTTTCTCCAATGACTGCACCCAGACTTTCCGTTTCTGTCGGCACCTGGAAGCAGCAGCCCGGTTTCTCTCCAGGAACTTTCTCCTTTTCTCATCAGGGTCTTCATTGGCAGCTCTTCTTCGTCGACCTCCTGTATTTGGTGTTTGTGGTGTAGGCTGAGCTGGTGATGCCTAAAAACAATCATGACTTAACCTCCAGGACTGGCATAAATAGTCATCACATCTTGAGAAAAGCATTCACGGCATTTCTAGATACATTCAGGTTATATACTTTTTTTTTTAAAGCTGTGCCCATTTAACTCTACAGCAATGTTTTAAAAACTTTTACCCGTACTTACACTCATGATCATCTTACATTAACATATTACACCCAAAATAGCTTTCAAGCTACATTTAGCAGGAAATTAATTTTCTATTTTTGACTCTTCCCACACACCTAGTCACAACTAAAACACGGCACAATTGCTTATGCCCACTACACAGAAGCTGTTTGACAAATTCTGGCAGTGCTGAGACTCCCTGATCCCTGGATCTCCAGATAGCAATTTCCTACTTGTTGATGTGTTCCCCACCACTGAATAACAATTTCCCTCAATCCACCCACACTATATGACAGTATGAAAATACTTGAATACTTTAAATTATACATTATACTCATTTCACAGTTGTATACAGACCCTAGGCAAAGATTTCATGAAATATGATAACAATATAATGGATCTGAAAATCCTTTAAAGAGATAAGACAGAACGTAACTGTCCACATGACATATTCACAGGTGCACCTCCACATTCAGTCTAGTACAGCAAGAAAGTTTTTTTTAAATTAAAAACCCCAAACATGAATCAATCGGCATAAATTCTAGATAGCTAATAATAATAAACCCCTGGGAACTCAAATCAGTGTTTTAAGAATGAAACACTTGCCATTTTTGATGAATACTAATCGTAAAATAACTCTAAAATAATCGAACAGCAATTTTCATCTTGAAAATTCTGCTATGTGATATTATGAAAATATTCTTTAAAAAAACCTCAAGGCAGTACGGGGGAACAACAGCCTTAAGAAGGAGATCCTTTTATGATGGGTCACTTTTTTCCCTCTTCTGTTCCAAACACATTTGTTTTGATACACTATTTGATTTCACTGGCCAGTGTAAGAATCTGAGGCTTTCATTACAGATGCAGGTCCTTCCAGTTCTGGGCCAGGTGTGTAGCTTTTATAAAATTACTATTATGCTATGAATTCTGAAAATAACTCTGAGATTTTTCAAAGCATTTTGAAAACACATTCCAAGAGGTTTTTAGAAATAGAACAGCTGCAATCCTCCAGGATTCACCAGGAAGTGTATCTTTCCTCCAGGAGCACTCCCACTGCCAGTCTGACTCAGAGGTTTTGCCTTTTACTCGCCTGTTCTGATCTATCGTGTCAAAAGGACAACACACCACACCTAAAACCAGAACCCCCCTTCCAGAAGCTGAGATGATGAAGTACAAGTAAGGACACAGCTGAAACTCTTCCTGTGGCAACCCAGGAAAGATCCTTCAAGCAAATTAACCTAAGCATGATACTTGATGCAATAAAAACTTTCGAAGCGTATTTACGATATAAAACATAATAAACATACAACAGAAGCATAAAATAAAAGCACTTATTTTTTCAAATATAGATATTGACCAGCTGTAAAAATCTCAGCTACCACAGAATCTCCTATCAATGAACTCCAGAAATCAGGACTTAGTGCAAAATTTGAGCAGAGAGATACTACCTGTTTTGAAATCATCATCTTGGATAATAGATTTTAGAAGCATTTAAGAATATATAAGACCTGGAAACATTTTACATGCTACAGAACTACTGACTAAAAGAGGAGTCTGTTAACATCTATTTTACAGACCAAGAGTATAGAAAAAATGTATTTATTTGCAAAATAAAAGGAGGGGGTAGGAGGCACATGTCCACTCTTGTCATACCGGTGTTTCAGTTGTTGAAGTTGCAGGCTGTTGTAGTGACTGTGGTCGTGGTTCCTCTGACTGAGACCTAACCAACCCACTTGGATGTCCCTTGGCAGTATCTCCATTTGTTACCTGAGGGTGCTGCTGGGTCAAGGCTGCTTTCAATCTCTGAAAGCAGAAAATAAAGAAGAAAAAGAAAATAAATATTCTATCATGCTAACTTAAATGATTAATCATTTATATTAGCAGTTACTTCCATTTTGGAAACAGGAACTCCAACTCTTAAATGGTTTTTTCTTTTTACAAGCTTTCAACAGTGACCTAGGCATATACCTACAAATAGGTGGTAAGTTTCTGCAAACATGACAGTAGCAACGAGGCTTACGTAAGATCCCAGAAAGGGAAGGAAGGTAAACTGTAGAGAGAAACAAACAGAAAGCCTCATCTATGGTGAACTGTGCCTACAAACAGGTGAGCGGAAGGCCATAAACAGTTGCCGAAACTGGTAGTACACAAGGGTACCAGAAGAGTAACAACACCACATGAAGGAAAACAGGTAACAACCAGAATACAAGCATCTTTCCATTTTAAAAATTCTGGTATTCTCTATCTCTATCCATTTTTAAATAGCTTGTTATGCCTCTGCTAATTCATGGTCTTTACAAATACTCACCTCTGTAACCCTTCCTGTGTGTAATTAGATAAAAGCCAAGATCTTTGCTGAAACATCTTAATAATGTACAAAATACTAAGAAGCTTCAGGTTTTATGTAAAGATTATTTATGTACAAATATGCAAGGTAACTACTACACAGCATGCTACTTTGAGGTAAAAACCTGCTAAAAGGTTTGATGTTCTTCCTTTATTGCACACAGCCACTATGAGGAACAGTAATCTGGAAGTTCAGCTGTATATAATACACCCAAGAGTTACTGACAACCTGATGGATGATTTTAAAGCATTGTTTTGACCGCTTCTTGAAAAACATTTCATTCAACTTTAGGTGTTGTAATATAATACACTCTATTTAAAACAATTTCTTAATCTTAAGTGATAAAATGTCCAATTTGAGTAGCTATGACTGCTTGTAATTCCAGATTCTTTCTTAAAATGTCATGAATACTGTATAATTTATCACGAATTTTTCAGTTTTACTGAAGAATGTCCCTTATGGCGTTAAAAAATGTTTTTCTACTGAGCACTGGATTTTTAAAGAATCCAATACAAGTTTAAAAAAAGATTAATGAATTAAACATGACAGTTTGTGGAAATTCTGATAACTTGTATCATCATATTTTGGAATATGAACAAAGCGTCACCCACATACTAATATTAATAGAATGTCTTAAGAATGCTAGAGAGGCAGCATTTGGCCAGCTCAGAATAAACAGAAAACTTTGCACCTATTTATGTAGATATTCTCTATAAACTGTACTACCTAATGTCTTTCAACAATTAAGTTACTGGAATATAGTAACAGTTCTCTCCTATCTTCCATGATGAAAGGCTTTCCTGGATCCTGTGCTACAATTAAAACAACAGATTGCACATAACCTCTGTCAGAACTGCAAAAAAATCTTCAGGTCTGAAATATGGCTACTTACAGTCAACTACATGGATTTGATAGCATGTAACCACCACCAGTAGGTATCCTAAGTGAGGACTACAAAGAGAATCAAGAAACTCCAACAATTCCTCTACTGGCTTGCTATTAAGGAATCTTTAGCCAGGGACTTCTGTAGTAAGTCTAGTCTGTAGTGGTTGCTCTGGACTGAATTAACAGCACATTACATCAGATAGGAACCATTCAAGTGCACATGAAAACTGGGAGCTAATGAGGTGTTCCTCACCTCATTTATTGTATCAACTTTTTAAGTTTCCCAGAAAGAAGACGGCACTTCAGAAAAGTACACAAATCAAATTTACTGATCCCTTTCCCCAGTGCTCAACTTTAACAACAAAAAATTCAGGATAGCTGCAATCATTAGGGCAGGACGACAAAAATTTTTAAGATAATATGTCCATAATTTTTAGTATACATACAGTACTCTGAAAGCCCTAAGGTAGTTAACACTTTAATTAAACTCAAGAATTGACTTGTACCGTCCTAATCCTCCTTGGAGAAACAGGCTAACAAAAAAGTTTCAGTCCCTGTCTCCAGCAGGCCTAAGTGTTCTCTAACTGTCTAACTACAGCTACTAAAACCAAACTCTATGATCCACCTGCCAGCAATTGCAAAGCTCATGATTCCTCTCTCTCTTTAACTAATCCTGGTCTCTCAACTGTACAATTTTCTACACAACCACCAGGACTGCCAGGGAAACACATCACCTCCAAGTCAGTTTCTAAAAAATATTTTTTAAAGAAAGTAGCAAGTATTCAACACCAATATGACAATATCCTTTCTATATGTTATTAACATAAGATTTTTTACAATGTGTTTTCATTTATGACTTGAATTACTTTACAAGTATTTCTTTCATCATAACTTGCTGTTAGGCAGGATCTGACAAATTTTCATCAGTCCTAATCAAGAGAGTAGTGACAGTACAAATCAGTTAAAGGATACGCTTCCTTTTATTTCAAGCTATCATACTAGGAGAGTTTTAAAAGTTACCATCTAAAAATTATGTATATTGGGTTTGCATGGCAAGGTTTAGCGCAGGGGTGGGGTGGCAAAGGTGTCTCCTGTGAGCAGCTGCCAGAAGCTCCCTCCTTGTCTGACAGAGCCAATGGCAGCTGGCTCCAGGACAGACCTCCAAGGAGAGTTTGAGAGAGCTGGGTCTGTTCAGCCTTGAGAAGAGATGACTGAGAGGGGACCTCAGCAGTGTCTAGGAGAATGTGAAGGTGGTATCTGAAGTCAAGAGACTGGAGCCAGGCTCTGCTCAGTGGTGCCAAGCAATAAGACGAGAGGCAATGGGCAGGAACTGATGCACAGGAAGTTCCACCTGAGCATGAGGGAGAACTTCTTTACTGTGCTGTGACCAAGCACTGGAACACATTGCCCAGAGAGGGTGTGAGGCTTCCTTCACTGGAGATAGGCAGGAACTCTCTGGATGCAATCCCGTGTCACGTGCTCTAGGATGGCCCTGCTGGAACACAGGGGTTGGACCAGATGACCACTGTGGTCCCTTCCAACGTGACCCATTCTGTAACTGTGAAGAGTGAGAGGAGTCCTCCACAGCAGAGGAAGGAGTGGCAGAGATGTCTCAGGAACTGACCACAACCACCATTTCCCCTCCTCCTGTGCTGCTGAGGGGCAGGAGGTAGAGAAGAGTTAAGCCCAGGAAGAAAGTGGGGGAAGGTGTTTTTAAGTTTTGGGTGTATTATCCCACTCAGATGTGATTGATAATAAATGAAACTGATTTTCCCAAGACGAGTCTGTTTTGCTCATGATGGTAATTGATGAGTTTGCACTGGGATGTGCAAACAAAGTTGGACTTAACTTTACTTACTGTAATACTAACATTTAAACATTATATCCTGTACGTTCATAAGTAAACAAACTCCTTTTGAGAATTACATTGTTAAATGTAATGTACTATGAAAGCAGGAATAGAAAATAATTAGATTTAACTTCATATTACAAAGTTTAAAAGTTGAAATTAAAGTAGTTAGGATTAAATTATCCACAAATGCACACATATTGTGAAAATCTGAGGAATATTTACAGATTTTCTCAAGGAGATTTCCAGCTCCTGTGTTTAACAGGTTTCATATTTTAAAAGGTAATGCTGGAGTAAAATACTATATGGATATTGTGCTTCTTGTGAGTAGGGAGATAGTTACCCCAAATTCAATGAGAATCTCATTTTTAACAATCAAGAATACAGAAACATAGATTAGAATAAATGTATATAAGCATTTTTATGTGGGGAAACCTGATGACAGCCAAGGTTTCTTGATATTATTTGCTTATAGGCAAACTAAAACTGGTATTTTCGGATAGGTTAATAGCTTTTAAAATCTCAATTAGCAAGGTTTTATCACTCAGGTATACCCTTGAAAACAAATCCTCACCACATCTGTCAAAATTTGGTAGGAGTAGATCATTCCATCAAGAGCTCACAGAAACAAGATAATATACTCCAGAAACAATTCTGTGAAAAACTCAGATCCATATTTCATATCTGCCACAAAAGCTCATCAGAGTAATAACCCTCCTTCTCCTGGGTGTTATGCTACCATCTGCTCCTCTATTACTTATCTTTATTTTGCAACTAATTAACAGCATAATCTTCTAAATTCAGCAAGTTAATTATCATTATTGTGGTCTTTGCAGCATCATCAGTCCTTATGAAGTCTTGTCTCTCCACCCCCAGAGAATGTATGAAAATGAAGTAGGTTGTGAGAGGGTCTGTTTCTTTAGAGTAGGCTCATTAGGTGTTTGCTGATTAGCTTGGCATGCAGAGAGACAGGTCAGAAGAATTCTGCTGAACACAAGGTCCCAGGCCAGGCTCCAGCAAGTTGTTGGTTTCTGAACATTTGCCAAGCTGCACTCTGTCACTTCTCAGTAGAAACCTCCTGCCAAAAGCCTACTGGTTGCCTACTGAGTGCAAGGTATTTCTCAGATTGTGACAAAGTTTTGTACGGGAAGGAAGAGACCGAGGGAAATATTCAACATTAAAGCAATTTTGAAATTCTTCAGAAACTTCTGCAATCCATGCTGAAGAGTCTGAACACTAAGTTTGCATCCACAAGCTGCACACTCAAAAAGGATGTTGTACAGCTGCAACTCAAGGCTTGTGTTTCATACACAGAAAGCATACAATTACAGATCTTCTCATAAGAAGATCAGAAGCAATTCTATAGTATTTAGAATCGTGCATCCTTATCTTAGCAAGGAAGTTTTTTTGGGGGTTTGAGTTTTTTGGGTTTTTTTAAAAGACAGTTATTGCATCTACTTCTAAGATGTAGATTGCATCTACTCTCTAAAATACCACAGAACTGACATATATGTGATTTTACTTAAGTATGTGAAAGTTAGTTTCTTTAGCATTCCAACAAACATGGAATCATGTCAGAAAAACTGACAATTTATATTAAGTGTGCCAGAGAAATCTGAAACTCATTTTCACTCCTACTGAATGTCATTCTCAGTATAAGATGTAAGGATATTTTCAAAATAATAGAAGTAAAATACAAGCTTGTGTCTGAATAAAATCTCTAGACATTTTTTACTTCAGTTCTACTAGCAGTAGAGAAAAAGGATCCAAGAATGTTCAAAACTATATAACAGTGCCTTTCATAGCTGTGAATGGACTAGCTCTGCTCACTACAATACTTTCAATATTGGGGCAATAAAATTATAATGCAATCTGATTTCATGCAATTCTTCCACAGCACTGAAACACACAAAGCACTGTACACGTTATTGTGGCGAAGGAGACCCTAAGACTGCTTAATGCACTCTTTCACTTAATGTCAACTCTTTCAGTCAAGAGCCTCTTGCACTAATGTCACCAATCATAAGGATTTGGCTCGCTGCACAGCCAATTTTAAAATTTTTGTCTGCCATCACTTTCATGCATTCCTTTTTTTCTTGACTATTTTTTTCTCCCAGTTATTAGTCCTTGTAGTTGGTATACATTTTTCTATCTGCTATTTCACTCAGAGAACCTGTTCTCACATTCAACCGTTCCTCTATGGAATTCATACAATAATTTAGTGTCAGGCAACTTGAACAGTAACCAGAGAAAAGACCATTTCAGCAAAGACGGAACAGAGTTCTAGAGGTGACATCTCAGTAACTCGCTTCGCATCAATAACCAAAAGCACCATGCTGAAGGAGTTTGACACTTCAGATTGAAAACTTTATCAAACACAGAAATAAATACATAGTTTTGACTATTACGCATTAAACTTGGACACCCTAATATAAAATCCTTTCAAATGCTGTAGAAGAGACCCTTTTCCTTTTATAAAGGGAAAAAGTCTCCAAATGCTGTCCATAGCAGGAAAAAATTCTCAGCAAGTATTTTAGTTCCTGTATCTTTAAAGGGTTTTACGACTTGTAGGACAGCTGAAGAAAAATTTTAACTATGCTATAGGAAGGCATCCTATGTCCATTACCAAAGACATCTCCTGCCAGTTATTTTAAGTTTTAGAAACAAAAATATCAATTTGTTTTACTAAAGTTCATTCATGAACTTATAAAGAAGAAACACACTTCTTTGTACAATTTGGCAACTCGTTAGGAAACAACAGGTATTCATCAAAATAAAAATGTGTTGTTTTCATGTTAATAAAAAATAGAAATGACGTTTTCTAAATTAATATTTAAATAATTAAATGTCAGAGCATTAAGAAATAATGGCACTACAATCTGTAATTTTACTTTTATCTAATTACTTCTCATATTCACTTAAAAAGTCTACACCACAGTAGCCTTTTATAAGCAAATAAGAGTGAAATGAATGATTGCAAAGAGGAATGAAATCAGAGCATGAAGTTCTTTCCTTCCTATAAAACTCTAAAATGTGTTAGCTCCTTGAAATATGCAGAAATAGCCTCTGCAAAGAAAGGCACAAAGCACAAAAGGAAGTGCCTGGTTCATGCCTTGGTTTCTGCCAAGGTATTTGTCCAAAACAAGAAGTTGTACCTTCTACAGAGGACAGCTCTAGATCCGATAACAATTCAACAACTTGGTGTTATTTCATGTTGAAGTTACTGCAACCAGCTCTTCAAGAATTTTACTCAACCTCAGAAGTTATTAGATCTGTGTCAACTTAGAATATCTTGAAACAGTATTGTGGTATGACAGTAGAAAGTGCAAAACACCATCATAGTAAGTATAGTCTTTCAATACAGGAAAGGTTCAAACAACAACAGCCAAGAGCAGATATGATAAAACCCTTCGGAGATACAAATAAACGATGTTAACTGTCCGAACTCCGCATCCCATACAGTACCACACTTACTTAAATACCCAAGGAAGTTAGGGAAGTTAGTTAGGAATCTATTCCAGCATGTTTTTGTATTTGCTACATATTCTATTCTTTTATTTTATAATGCAATATGGAAAAATCCATGAGATTGCAAGGTCCATATATAAAGAACAACAAAAGCTTTCCTCAAATAATAAGTAGCAAACAAAGCAACAGCCAAAAAATTTCCAAATATCTATACTCCTGGAAATGCTGTGAAGGGAACATCACAGCTTCACCCCTTCATTTGGCTTGTTGTCCAAAAGACACTAAGAATACTGTGCTGACAGACTTCATAGGTTCATAAAATTGTTTAGGCTGTAAAAGACCTTTAAGACAGAGTCAAACCATTAACCCAGAACTGCCAAGTCCACCATGAAACCACAACCCTAAGTTTCCACGTTGTTTAAACACCTCCAAGGATGGGGACTTCACCACTTCCCTGGGCAGCCTGTTCCAATACCTGACAACCCTTTCTGAGAAGAAATTTTTCCTAATATCCAATCTAAACCTCCCCCGGTACAACTTGAGGGTGTTTTCTCTCATTTTATCAGTTGTTACTTAGAAGAGGCTGAGTCCCACCTGGCTACACCCTCCTTTGAGGTAGCTGTAGAGAGCAAGAAGGTCTCCCGTGAGCCTCTTCTTCTCCAGGCTAAACAGCCCCAGCTCCCTCAGCTGCTCCTCACAGGACTTTTTTCTCTAGACTGTTCACCTGCTCCACTGCCCTTCTCTGGACACACTCCAGCACCTCAATGTCTGTCTTGCAGGAAGGGACCCAAAACTGAACACGGGACTTGAGGTGTGTCCTCACCAGTGCCAAGTATAGGGGAACAATCACTGCCCTGGTCCGGCTGGCCACACTATTGCTGATTCTGATACAAGCCAGGATGCTATTGGCTTTCTTGGCCACCTGGGCAATGCTGGCTCACATTAAGCCAGCTGCTGACCAGCACCCTCAGATCCTTTTCCGACAAGCAACTTTCCATCCTGCCCCCAGCCTGTGGTGCTGCCCACGGTTGTTGTGACCCAAATGCAGGACCCAGCACTTGGCCTTGTAGAACCTCACACGAATGGTCTCACAGCCCATTGATCCAGCCTGTCCAGATCCCTCTGCAGAGCCTCCTTACCCTCCTGCAAAGCAACACTTCTGCCCAACTTGGTGCCATCTGCAAACTGACTGAGGGAGCACCCCATTCACTTGTCCTGACCATTGATAAAGATACTAAGCAGAACCAGCCCCAACACTGAGCCCTGGGGACAACCACTTTTAAGTGGCCACCAACCAGATTTAATTCCATTCACCATCACTTTTTGGACTCGGCCATCCAGCCAGTTTTTTTACCCAGCAGAATGTATCTGTCTAAGCCATGAGCAGTTTCCCCAGAAGAACGCTGTGGCAAGCAGTGTCAAAGGCTTTAGTAAAGTCCATGCAGACAACACTGACAGCGTTTTCCTTATCCACTAAGTAAGTCACCTTGTCACAGAAGCCAAGCAAGTCAGTCAAGCAGTCTGCCTATCACAGATCCATGCTGGCTGGATCTGATCCTGGTTGTTCTGTGTGTGCTATGATGATCAAGATCATCTGCCCCATGACCTTCCTCACAGAGAGGTCAAGCTGGCAGGCCTGCAGTTCCCTGGATCCTCCTTCCAGCCCTTCCGGAAGATAAGCATCACATCTACTAACATCCAGTCACCTGGGACCTCCCCAGTTAGCCAGGACTGCTGGTAAATGATTGAAAGTGGCTTTGCTGAGCTTCTTCCCCAGCTCCCTCAGTACCCTTAGGATCCCATCCAGCCCCATAATCTCATCTGTGTTCAAGTGCTGTAGCAGGCTAGATTACAGAGGCTTTGTTCTCCTCCGCATGCCTGTCTTCCAGCTCAAGGGGCTGGGGACCCAGAGAGGAACTAGTCTTACTATTAAAGACTGAAGCGAAGAAGGCATCAAGTACTTCTGCCTTTTCCTCATCCTTTGTCATTATGTTTCCCCCCATATGCAATAAAGAATGGAGATTCTCCTTGAACCTCCTTTTGTTGCTGATGTACTTACAGAAACATATGTAGTTGTCTTTTACAGCAGTAACTAGATTAAGTTTTAGCTGAGCTTTGGCTCTGCATAACTTCACAACATCCATGCAGTCCTCCTGAGTTGCCTGCCCCTCCTTCCACAGGTCACACACTTTCCTTTTTCTTCTCTGTTCCAGCCAAGGCTCTCTGTTCAGTCAGGCCAGTCTTCGCTGCTGGCTCATCTTTCAGCACACGGGGACAGCCTGCTCCTGTGCCTTTAAGATTTACTTATTAAAGGATGTCCTGGACTCCTTTGCCCCTCAGAACTGCCTCCCAACATGAAGAAATGTGGCCATAGTAGGCAAAAGGACACAGGACATGTTCCCAGTGTTCTGCTGACTTAACCATACTAATAAATCCACAAATTTTAATTGTATACCATTAATACATGAAACACACACTGTTCCTTTATTAAATTTCAGTGCAATAGCTTATATTTCAACATTAAATGTGAACTATGAAATGAAATGAAAAGAGAGCTGTAAAACTAAGTACTGTCTACTGTTGGCTTAACCAGGAACACAAGTGAAAAATAAACCTGGTTAGCAGACCGTCACAGAATTTAGTATGCAGCAAGCAAAATTATTTTTAAGAGAGACGTGAAAAAAAAGGGTTTGGTATCACAAAGATTTAAATTTTAAAAATTAAACGGAACTTTGCAGTTAATAAACCATCATGTATCTGCCAACAACGCATCCCATGGCACAGTGAATTAGTCTTACTCTTGGAGGCTTTTCTACATAAACATTAAGTTTCTCATTAAATTGCTTTTACTTTCAGAGGGATAAGAAATTAAGTTTTTTATTTTTGTGAATAGGCACTATATAAAAGTAAATGAGCGTAAGAAATATACATAATTCTGATATTCTTGGATTCTGCTCATGCTTCATATTAAGCAACAAGGAAAGAGGAAATACTGCAAATACCCTTTTTACAGTCTCACTTAAAAAAAAAAGATAAGCAATCACTGAAGTGCATATATTAGCTAACTTGTAACGAGAAGGCTAATGAGACTGTTAAATTTTAACTCTAATGATCTTTATTTTCCTTCGCATTTGAGTGATTGCTTCTTCCAATGTGAGATCAAAGTCTTCAGCACATACATGTATTTCCCTTCTGCCTTTAAATCATTCTAAGAGCAAATCACTCAGCAATACACTTAAAAACCTAATTTCTTGCCCAAAATTTATTTGGAACGAATTCCTCCTGGATTTCAAGCAGAATTCAAAGCGTGAGTCTCCTGACTCTAAAACATGTTCAGTTTCTGAGAAAACAGTTCTTGTTTTCATTTTTTTACATTCTTCTCTCCCGGATTTAAGGTAAGCTAATTTTGTTAAGAGCTGGTTACATTTAAATATTTTCTAAGGTATTAACTAGGGGGGCAAGGATGCACAGAAATGGACCTTCTTCCCTTCTGTCCTTCTCTATACTATTTCAAAAGTCATTGTGTTCAACAGAGCAGGACAATGAAGGAAGACTTGGCAGCATCAGGCAGAGCCAGTACCACCTATCCACAGCAGTCTCAGTATTTGGTGAATGTGGTCTAGGTGTGCTCACTCTACTGGAATCCCACTACTCCAGAAAAACCAGACTCACTGTTTTTCATACTGTGGCTTCAAAAGAGAAAACAGGTAAGGAAAGAAAGCTCACAGGTTTAGATTAAGAGAAATGAGGTATCTAAGAATGTTAAGGGCATCCTCGCACTTACCAATATCAATGCAGAAAAATATATTTTATTTAGCAAGTATTCCTGATTCTCTTTCAGAACAAACTAAGAGCTGAAGGAAGAGGAACACTATCTCACAGGATAGATACCATTTACGGAGGCATCTTGTAAATATATAAATGGGTTAATTATTGTTTAATAATAGATTTTCTATTCCTTTAGAACAGTTGGAACAAAGATGACAGAAAAAAAGAGAAGCAACAGCCTAATGTTGCATAAAATTTATCAATAAATTAATTCAAACTACCACCATAAATGATCACTAATATTAATTAAAAAGAACAGCCCCCCAAAAACAAACCAATTTTTTGCTTGTTTTACTCATTTTCCAAATAATCCTCAACCCCCACAAAAACACCCAACACAACAGAAACAACGTCCACACAGAACAATTTGTTAACTGTATCAGTACTACATATCCAACTGCAAAACTCTTGCCAAATGGACTATATTCAGTTGAGATTCTGAAAACATTTTTCAAAACCACATTTTTCTTTCCTAGCTTTAAGAAATATCATTCCCCTGGGAGGAAACATTCTGCTTCTCTGATGGAAGTATTCACTGTTAACATGCTACTAATCTCGTCTGTCTCCCAGCTAGGATTTCTGATCCTCTGATACAAGAAGCAAGAAGGAGTTTAGTTAGAAATCTAATTTATTTAAAAGAATGACTAAAAATAAGATCAAAATGGCCATTAAGAACAGAACTAACATAGGCTGGAATTGGAAAGAACTGTAAAATAAATGCAGTTGTTATTTTTCTGTTTTTATTAAATTTGTACTTGCAGAATTTTGACTAACAAAAGAAAACTAAAGCTATTTTAAAAAGCAATAGAACTTAATTAATTTCTCAAGTTATTCTTCTTGAGGAATAATGGAGTTTTTCACTTACCAATTTAGCCTCAGACTGCACTGGCTGTGGGGAGGAAGGCCCTGGGATTCCTGGGATACTAGGCACCATGGTGACAGGTCTAACAAGCTGACCAGATAAAGTATAAAAATGAAGAAAACCTGAGTATGTTATCATAACAGAGCATTTGACAGCACTACCCTCTGAAGCCAAAACAGCTATTAAGGTGCTTAAAACTAAGTTCTATGCTGCACTTAAGCAAATCTGCTCCACTTTCAAATTAATATAGCATCATGCTTACTTACTGGAACTGCAGCAGGGACATGCACATTAGAATTTGTGATAGATGCAGGAATAGCAACAGGCATGGTTTGTCCATTAGGAAGATGTAACAGCAGAGGAAAAGGACCTGGAACTGGACTGAAAAAGGAATGAACTATATAAAAGAAAACTTATCCAGAGAAGAGAACAAGTTTACACATTTTAAATTGGTTTGTTTCTTTACAGGTGTAATGTAATATTTATTTGGAGATCAAAAATATGAACTTAGTGATGTGGAGAACATGGCATTATATCTCACATGTAGTGAAAGTCCAATGTTTCATGTGTAGTAAAGCACCACATTACACCAAAGCATCTCAAATTCATATATTAACTGCAAAACAGTAACTGCAAGTAAACAAGATTTTCAAATTCTGCAAGAAAACATTTTAGTAAGATTTATGTAACTTACACTATTGGTCTGTTAGATGATGGAGCCTGGGTGATAACAGTACTAGAAGTTGGTGATGGTATTGCCTGCTGAATAATAACACTTGAGTCAGAACTCGTAAGCAGTACATTAGGAACCTGTAGCGATGCTGGACGAACTATTGTTGATGTAGGCTGTGCTGTCTGCTGCAGTGACACTTCCTGAGGAAAAGTAAAGCTTCATCAGTTTGTGAAATACAATTACAGACCACTAATTCCAACTGTTAAATGAACACAGTCTGATGCAACAAATCACAATTTCTGTAACATTATGCAAATAGAATCAGTTGTACAATTATAACGTTCAAAAAAACCCCTCTGGATGAATCAATTAAACCACCAAAGTAAAATTGTTTCAACAACTGATTTTAGTTTTATGACAAACCTGGCTCAATTTATGCTAAAGCTACTATTACTTCTTATTACTTCTAATTCAGTTTTGATCAGATTTTAATTTTTTTCCCAAGAAACCCATGGTACTATCAGCACCATCATGTTTACCCACCCTCTGAATAAAGAAAATATTTTATGGTGTCCTTATGTACACTTCAGTTTCAGTCCATTGTTCTGGATTTAAACAAGAGAACCAAGAGGTTGATGGTTCAGTAAAAACAACACCAACAAAAAAAATTGGTTTTTTTAAGCCTTTATTTGTAGCTCTCTAACTAGAGTGGTAAAAGTACTTGGAGTGTTATATTCAGAGCTCTGCAAAATACATGCATAGCCTGATACAGAAAAAATTATCTGATCACAGAAATTAAACTTTCTTAGGTGCAAATAAAAAGTAGACAGAAATCATTATAGCTCTTAGCTTAGCAATCAGGTAAAGTATGTTATCAATTGAATGCTTTACCTGTATTTGCTGTTTCTGAAAACCCAGAAAGGCTTCTATGCCAATGCCTTCCTTCTCTGGAAACCCTTGATACTATCAGACTTCAAATTTACCATCAGACAAGATTTTTTTCCAAGTTATTCTTTTGACAATGGCTACTGCAATCAATGACACATAAAATCACTTTCTAAGACCAGCAAACTTTAGTAAACCGTAATCCAAAGAGAACATCCGTATACCTGTGTCATACAGACTGCACTATTATTTCCTTTGAATGAAGCTTAAGTTTTGAAAATTCATCCACAAAGCTTTAAGTAGTAAAGTCCGAGCTCTCTTAGCAGATTGCTTGTCTTTTTATATATTAATGCATAAATGTGTGTGATCCTCTGAGCAATTCATAGAACTGTAAGTTTGCTGGCAAACTGTGGGCTTTACAAAAGAAAAGACTTCAGATGAAGAAATTTTCTCCCTCCAAAAGCTCAAAGGCTAGATTTGTCATCAACATGCACTAGTTCATTCAGGCTTTTTCCCAAGGGACCTAAAAGACTATTTACAGTGAATGAGAGTTTTTGGAGAATAACAGGGAGCTGTGTCAAGGAAAGTGAAATTGTTTTATTATCAACCTGGGGTATAATAGCTGAACACTGCACTTAGCATTACAGATGAGCATTCAGTAAAAAGAAGACAACCGGTATAGAATTGTGGAAACAGAAAGAAAAAAAAAGTCCAATGCATATTCTTACGACAGGATTAAGCACTTCTTTGCAAATAAGGAATTTGGTATAAAAGCTTACAGATCTTATTTAAGAGTCACAGGGAAAACACAAATGAGACTGAACTGCTTGACTGTGGGAAGTTCAGAATTCAGAACACCAGCTGAATCTGTATGCTAGCACGAATAAGCTGCACAATTCAGGCAACATTCAAAATCATGATGGTTCTCACATGTGAACAAAGACTGCAAGATTGTATGTACACTTGATAAAGAATGGACCGTTGGAAGTACTTTCACAGAATCACAGACTGCTTGGAGCTGGAAGTGACCTTTAGAGACCATTCCAGCCCACATCTTCTGCCTTGCTAAGGAACATCTTTCACTAGATCGGGTTGCTCAGAGTCCCAACCAGCCTGACTCTGAGCACCTTCTGAACCCTGCCTAGAAGACACGGGCATGTCAGTACCATCTCCTACCTCTGAGTGAGCAGCTGGGATTTGTCTCCCAACTGTTCCTGCAACTGTGTAACTACGTACAAGCGAGCAAGTCAGTTACGGCATTCTGTGAATACTTCTTTGCTGTTCATAACAGGAGCTTAATTAATGCATGTTCTAATAAATACTTACTGTAAAACTGGGTCTCTCCCTGGCTTGAACCCTTATTAGGAAAAGGGCAATCTGAAATTTTTAGACACGGTGTTCTATGGAAACCAGATTTCAGCAATAGTCAAAGATTAAGGTACAAAATTCTGAAATACATCTAAAATTCTGAAAATGGAAACCTCACATACAATTATTTGTGTTATTAAAGACTGCACTTATGTTTTGTTTACAAGATCAGAAATGATCTTCAGCCATTAAAAAAAAAGAACATGTTTACTTGTGAGTGTGTTTATACAGTTGGAAAAGTATTTTCAACTTGCTCTTTACACTAACTTGCTCTTTGCTACACTGAAAAACACATGCAGGCACCTATTACTGCAACAACGTGGCAAAAACATAACCTGCAGATTTAAGAAGTATGGCTTTAAAGGAAGCTGACATTTTAAGAGCATATATAAAGAAAACCATAGGCCCACCAGTCTGATGGAAGATTCTAATTGGTCACCAATGCACTGCACTGATAAAGTATAAATTTTGTCTGGAATAAAATACTTCATAAGTATATTCTGCTAAAGAACAAGAAAAACAGAGTTGAATTTGCAGTCCTAAGATTAAGTGAAAGTGACCTTACCTTTACCTACCTTTCCTTACAGGACAGAACTTAAGCCTACCCAAAGGTACTAGACTTACTAAAACGACTTCTCCAACTCCTATATTCTCAAAACTAAAACCCACTGAATTGGAAGTTACAGAACACAATAGTTACTTTAAGCGTTCTCAGATGTGCATATTCACAATTATTTTCTATCTAAAAGAAAATTTCATGCAATAACTTCCTAATGCTATCAAAAATACACAGAATTCCTTATATAGAAATGTAGAGGGCCAGAACTAATACTGTATTTGATCATTATTGTAAGAAAACAACTGGTTTTAAAGTAATTAAATTAGGCAATTAGCTACTTGGCAACAACTAAGCAACTGCTAAAACTGTTGAGGGTCACCCTTTTCAAGTACTGTTAATAAACAACTATAATGTTTGAAAGCTCTTATTATTATTTTAAGGCTTAAAGACTTCATATACTTCTAATGATATCTCGGTCTATTCAAAGCAGAGTATTGACTCTTACTGAAGCCTAATAGAAACCACGGAACTCTCGGAAAAGAATAAAGCATACTTTTTTTAAGAGTCTCCAAGAAATTCTTTTGACAACTACAAGGAAAATTAGAACTGCCTTGCACATACATTAATAGTGTATAATCACTGAAGGCTACTAAAATATATGCAGCCAATGAAATGGTTACAGTGGCACATATATTTTAAAAACAGCTATGCCCTGAAAAAAACCCTTCTCTCCTTCAATACACCTGTAGAAGGAGAATACAAAAATCTAACTGAGCAACACTCTGCTCACATTTCTCAACTTCTGCAGGCCACGTTCAGCAGTCACTCCAAGCAGCACCCTCAGCCTTGCTCAGCTTGTCTCTACAATCAGACATCAGAACAGCATTGAGCAGCAGCACCCTTACAGTGACACACCGGAATGACATCATCACTGAGACAAGTTTATAAATACTGCCAAGCATTGAGATGTAATTTTAACTTCTAATGATGCTAATGAGATACTGAACCACTATTGTATGAAGACAGTACTATTATCTTCTGCCAAAATTAATTACTTGGAATAAGTATTTGCAGCAAAAAAATAAACTAACCTCTGAAATAAAGAAGACTTAAGATTTGGACTATGATTCACTTAATCCAAGCAGCTCTTTACATATATTCCTTTAAAATACTTTTACTATTTTTGAGACTGCATGATTGCCTTGATTTACCCATGATTACTCATCCTTGCTAACTAATGAAAACCAGAAAAGCTTAGTAAGGACAAATCTGAATTGAAACTCCCTTCAACTTTTGTCACACACTTAAGGTTGTTCTTACATTAGTTCCTCTGGCAGTATAAAAGAAAGAGTTGAAACCAGAGAGGTTCAGACTGGATCCAAAGAAAAAACATTTTGTCCACAGGAACAGCCTGGTATGGGAGCAGGTGGCACTGAGGCTGTGCAGCCTCTCTGTCTCTCTCACACAGAGGTTTCAAGACCAGACTGGAAAGTGCTGAGTAACTTGATCTGATCTCAGAAGTAACCCTGGCTTTGAGCAGAAAGTTGGACCAGGAAATCCTGCAGTCCCTTCCAACCTGAATTACCTGTGATCCTAAAAAGTCCTGCTGATCTCTGGGAGTAAGGCAGCTAAGCCTCTCATATACAGACTGCCCACTGAAGATGCACATAAAGACTGACTAGAGCAATCTCAATGCTTTATTATGGTCTGCTCCTAATGTTTTTATTTATTGAAGACTACAAATAATTAATTCACTAATTTTGCTTCATTTTCTGTACTTCAAGAGAACTCCACAAGATGAAAACACTGCAAGGCACATATTGAAACAATCATTACTAATGATGATGCATAAACATGAATAAAGAGCCCTTTTAGTTGTTTCTAAGAGAGCATAAATCTTAAATTTGGTTTCCTTTCTGGCTTTACTGGCCAGCTTTACTGGAAGCAAAGAAATAATTCTAGTGAACAAAGCTAACTGAAGAACTGAACAAGTAACCTATATATCCACCAGAATGAGGCAAATGAAAACTCTTTTCCTTTCAATCAGCTAAGTAATGTGGCTATCACCATTTACAATAAATTTACAGATCATCAGAAAAGTCGAAAAATAAATTTCAAAAAGAGATAAATAAAGGTTCTGACCTTTTCATCATTGGTAGTAGACTCTGGATGAGGTAAAGGACTATCTTGATGAGTTGTCTCTACAACTGAAGGTTCTTCAATTTTATTTCTTATAATTGGTGTTGCAAGAGGAGACAGATCTAGAGGCATCTGTGAGCAACAATGTAAAACACAATTAGTCAGTGTTTAAAACATTAAACTGAGCAAGAAAATGTAAATAACTGAAGAGAAATATCAGCCCATTACAACACAGAGGTGCTGATGTTCGTAAGATCTTGATGCAGATGCATTACCAGTCAAGACTATTTTACCAGCACCTACACGAACACCAATCTTCAGTACTACCAATGTCTTTCAACACCAACGTCAGACTAAGTATTTTCTTCTTGAGAGTTAAAAACATTCCTAAACTTTTCCATTCCCAAGAGTCACATGAAAATTATAGCTGCAGACGGACTGTGTCACATTTAAAAAATTACAGCTAAAATAAGGTATTATCCTTCTGTATATTGTTATATCTCATGCCACAAAGCATAAAATCCTAACTACACTTCCAAACCAAGAAAGTTAGTACAGACAAATAATTTCAAGCTTATTGCAGCTAATAATTATTGAAAAAGCAAATTTTATACTACAACACAGGTAAAATTCACCAGGACGTCTGAAATGCCCCAAAGAAACTGAGCAACAAAAGTATTTAAAACAATACTAGAGATTTGAAAGCCTATATTCCTGTCTCATCTGCTATCCAAATACTTTTGGAAGAAATTTCCCCCAAAGAAGTTTTTCCAAATGGTTTTTTTTCAATTAAATTCCTAGTTTTCCTGTGCAGTATGTTACTAATAGACAGGGAAGACTGTAAGCAGCAGAATCTCTTCTCATACCACAAGTGACTATGAAATATTACAGAAAAAACTCAACTACAATCCCCCAGAAAGTGTGCTATTACGGTATATTTTTCCACACTTTGCCATGATCGTTTATGTATAGAAATAATCCAGAGATACAGCAGGACTGTGTTTTATCTTGTAACACAGTGGGCAGCTTGGAAAATTCGTATCAATTAAAGAAATGGAGAAAATGTCTAAAATACTTTGCAACACATATAACCTTCTCCAAGATAGTAGTGAACTATACAGAAAATACAGTCTTGGTAAAGCAAAAAATCAGTTTTACCATATGCCATGTTATAAAAACAGTCAGCATACAGCAACTAAAAACAGTAAACTTATAAACCCATTATTTGATACAGTTGTTACAAAGCAAGGGTGAGGCCTGGTCAGGAATGGATAATAATCCATCCTACTTACAAGCACCTCTCAAAATCTTTACTGAAACAAAGAATGAAGCAACTGATTCTGAAAAACCTACAGGAATGAGTATAAAACCATATTTTCAATCACTACCTCTAGAAGTCAACCAGATAATCAACTAAAGACAAAATTACTCAAAGGAGACATTTAAATACTTCTGCAAATAAAAGGTTTTGTTCAATGTTTATGTTCCTAACCAGTTATGACTGGGAAGCACTGAAATAAATAACAGGAATAACACTTAAATGTATGGCAAGTTCCTCACAAAAAACATGACATTGCTAAACAGGTATAGTTCAAGCTTTTCTTATATTTCAATCTATACATTAAAAAATAAGTAGATTTTTATGTTGTAATCAATAATTTCTAGGCAAATGTGATTTCAACACATAGCCAATATAATCATAACCAAATTATTAACACTTCTTTAAATTTAGTCAGTACTTAATTCTCATTATCATGATGATTGATTCTTAGAGTAACATCAGTATTTTAAAACTAATCAAAATGATCAGTGTTCACATACTACTGTTTTCACATGGGTTTTTCTTTCTGCTAAAAACTCTTTACTTTTCAGACTTCTTTTTTGCTTATTCAGGACCTAATGAAATTTCAATCAAAACTAGTGGTTAACTTCAATAGGTACAGACTAGATACTTACATGATTAGGGCAGTGTGTCCCATTGTCAGGGCTAACTATGCAAAATTAATCAGGTAGACTAACCTTCAGAAGAGTAATCATAGATATGTATTCTCTACATACAACACATATAAGCAGTTAACATGATTATGGCTATAGTTTAGAAGGCAATATACAAATCCAAAGTTTGCTTTTTCAGTGGAATTTCAGATTTAAAAAGGTAGAACCTTTGAGGAAAAAAAAAGTTTTGAACATACTTTCTTAATGTCATCTTCAGAAGCCTTTTTAAACTCATTTTCAAAAGGACTTGCTAATTCATTGAATAAGCCCACTTCTTCACAGTTCTTCAAGAATCGAGTTGGTGTTGGTGTCTGATCTGAAATGAAGTGTATAAAACCCCCACAATTTTATTTTGACAATACCATTTATGAACCTACTTGTCGTAAATATATTTCAGAATACAAACACACAGAAAGAGATGAGGTGGTGGGGAACCTTGGGCTCCGTTCTTCCCTGCAGAGAGGCAGCCAGCAGGCAAACTCCACCTGCTGGAGACAAGCACCCGGAGCCTGCAAACCACCAAGCCCCTGACAATTCTGGCAGGGAATCACAGCATTTCTCCTGTGTCCACGAACCACATTCTCAAACGCAAAGCAGAACACTTCAATGAGCAAGGAGACTCTCTTTTCAAATAAAGATAAGGACTACATGAAGGCTTTTAATTAAAAAACAAAGAGAAAAGTGCACAGCTCAAAGCCAGTTCACTTCAGTCTTTTCATAATTTGACAACAGTACTGATTAATTCCAAGTGCAGGGAACTTCTAAAGGAAAGTAAAGCGTGACACTGTACACAAGATTGCATTGATTTCTCTGATGCCTCTATATCAAGCTGGAATCATAAGACTTCTGGCATCTGGGTGACTACTCCATGAAGTAGTTTCAAAAATGTCTTTATATAAAATTTCTGTCAGCATATAAATTGGCCTTATTTCACTGTTATTATCAGTACAAAATTAACCACACTTGCAACAAAGTTACTTGCATTAAAAATATTCTAAAGTGGTATGATTGTGTGGACTTACTAATGTAAGTGTTTACAACAGTTCCTACACTGGAATGTGGCTGCACAGAGACACTGTCATGGTTTCATTTTCAAACGCCTGATTATTTGAAAGGTTCCTTTTCTTATGGTATAATTGACAAAGAGCACATTTAGAATTTTAAAATTTGCTAGCTTAAGAGCAATATTTTTTTAATAAGGAAAAACAAAACCAGAAAATGTCTGAAAGTCTTTGTGAAGTTCATTTAGGCTGCTCCACCACTGAAAAAAACCCAGACTGACTGTAACTTCAGCATACTTAGCGCATGCTATCTTCATTAAAAAACTCTCAAATTTATAAAGCAATCAATCCTCCATTCGTGATTACTTCTGATCCTGGACAAAAGTCGTAATTACTAAGGGTATAACATGAATTCAGAGGTGGAAATCAAGTATTTTGAATTTAAGCCAAAATGAAAACAAAACATTTGATCTTTCTTCTACTATCCCATTGGAAGAATAATCACTGATTCATTCTTCTAATATCATCATGATATGTAAAAGATGCTACATATTTTAAAATTTAAGAGACAAGTAATATCAATGAATAATTAAAACTGAAATACAGTTTAATTTAGTTCCAGATCCTCTTAGGCACAGCCTTTATTAGCATGTTCTTATTGAATGCTTACATAATTTAATCAATTATTTAAGTATTGCTAATTTAAAAATATTTGAATTATATATCAGATCCGAATAAAAGTAACTTATGGAGAATAATACTGGCTTCAAATTCTGACATGAGTTATGTAAGAAAACACTGCCTAAGCACACACTGCAGACAAGTATAGTGAAGAAAATGTATCATATTCTCTTAATCTATGCATTACGTACAGAAAATGCATAAAACATATACTCATTCCAGCAGAAAAGTGAACAAATTTAACAGAAGTATTTACTTACCAGCCACAATGACACTATCATTACGAGCTGGACCAAATTTCAGTGTCATCTCATGTTTATGTTTATGGACAGCCAAATGATCCTCATTGGTAAAACGCTGCAGCAGAAAGTTTCAAGAAACAGTTGTAATTGGGAGTGTGAACACAACAAATGTCATTCCACAGAAAGCAATTTCTACAACACGTAAAACTATCATTATTACATTAAAAGACAACCCTCTAAGGCAGATATATTTTGTTCCTTGGTCAACAGTATCAAGCAGAAATATTATAAAACTCAAATGATGTTCCTAGTAACCAAATATGATACCAGGGAAATTGTAGTGTAAGTACCTGCATTCATCAAAAGTCCAAGACAACAATTCAGAGTGCTGCAGCCTCCACCAACCGTCAGCAAACAACCATTTGCTGCATTAATGGTTCTTGACAATGTCTAGTAATTGATTACCACTACTTGATTACTGCATTGTGTGTATTACCACAATAATGAGAATTGATCTGTACTCACAAACTTCATTGCATTTAACAGCGTAAAGATAAAATATACTATAGCTCCTGCCCCTGACCATTTACTACATAAAACAAGGGGCAGGTAGCATGGGAAACACTAGAACAGATGACGTAAAGCTGTGAATGAACTAAACCTACTAGCACTTTAAAAACCTCTCAGGTTTGCTCGTTTCATGCATACTTTCCCCAAAATTTGGGGTATATGCTGTAAAAAAGCAGTAAGCAGACAAACTAGATGCTGTAAAAGAGATACTCTTACTTTCAGTATTTGTTTATTTTCACTAATTTGCTATGCATCTGTAATTGTGGGTAAAGTCAGTGTTTCAATTGACATAATCTAAGAAAATGTTTCCCAAGATGCAGCTTTCCTAAAAAGAAGGCATTTTTCACAAAACATTGAAATCCTTAATTTTCTCTGAACATTTAAGCCCTAAATTATGTTTCTGTTATGCCTCACTAATTTAAGTCACTCCACATGTCTCTTATAACAGACACACACCAAGAATCACCTCTCAGGAACTGATACATAAGCTGAATTGACCTCAGAGTACATTAATTCAGAATGTTCCCATGAGAAAGGAATGTACATGTGGAACTGTGAGGGAAATTAAAAATGCCGGGTCACTGTAAGACAGGGTGAAACAGGCAAGGGACTTTTTTTCCTTACAACTCTACTGCCCAGGGTTCCAATTATCCAGCTCTCCGTAACTCTTGTGCCCTATCTCTGCATACAGCATAAGTCAGAAATTTCTGCATTCTATCATGCTAAAACACTTAAGTGTATCTTTCTGTCCTCACTAACTGGTAGACCAGCTCTTCCAGAAGGAAGAGGATGTTCAGATCCTGACTCCCTCTCTCTGTTCTACAGTACGAAGCTGGCATCTGGAGAAGCCTTGCCCATTTTCTGGGACTCAAACTTCTTTCTTCACCTTCTCTGGAATCATGGACTGCTGTAGACCCATGATACGTCTTCTGCAAGATTTAGTTACCAAAACTTCTGACAGTCTACACTGCAATGAGATTCAAATAGGATGGGGCAAACTTGTTGCTTAGGAGAAAGCAGTCCTCTTCTGTTACTTTTGATACCTCTGAATATACTAGACATAACAAGAAATCTTAGTCCTCTCCTGCTTTAAATACAGAAGACTACATTAATAGAACATTAATACTGTCATTCATCATAAAAGCTAAGTTTTCAGAATAAAAATGAGAGTATTTTGAATTCAAAATCCAAACAAATTGAAGTATACAAATATAATGAAAAATATCTTGTTTAAGAAATCAATTCTATATAAAGGCAGCAGACATTTTATTATGAAAAAAATCAGCTTATGAAATTAATTTTATACAAAGGATGCAGGGATGTCCATCTCATGCAGCAGAAAATGCAAATGCACTTACTTTCAGGTTACTAAATAAAAGTGTTAAGAAAGCTTCCTTTTAAGCAAGCATCTGCTAAAATACTCCATAATATTTTTACTTTTCCATTCACATTCACCTATATATATATACACACACCAATGCTATTTACTAGAATACATTAAAACTACAATAATAATTGAAATATACTTTGTAGCATGCATGTTGTTATAATCTTCCTATCCACAAAAACATACATAAAACAAACTTATCCCATTAAATATCTGCAGTCACCACAGCTATGAAGATTAGTGACAAGGAACCTTCACATTAAGCAACACTGAAACCACCACCAACACTGAAGTAGCCTAGAAAATGCAGGTTACCTGATACAAGTTAGGTTGTTTATTGATTATTTTTCTAATGAAAGCAAGTAAAGCAGGGCTAACGAAATTATTTTTAGCTCAGAAAGGACAATTTAATTGGTTTTTTCTTCTGTGGATAGCATTTTGGATAAACACGTAACATGCTACTAATTCTTGCCTTTCAGCAAAACATAAATACTTTCTAGCAATTATCATAAGCCCCTGGTCTTCAATCCCTAAAAATACATTTCACTGTTCTACTTTTATTTGATCAATGCTAGTAACTTCAGTTCAGACCATTACCTGGCCACATCCAGGGGCAGTACATAAAAAGGGTTTGTCATCACTCATATTCCACAGGTCGTTGTGCTACCTGTATTAAAATTAGAATGGAACAAATTTTACAAATATTGTAACAAATTATCAATACATCAACATCCACAGGCTATTTAATATTCTATGGGCAACAATTTCTGCCTTCTGACTATACTAATATTCTAAATAGCCATGACTCAAACAGAGTATGGATTTTCAAGCTCTGTCAGGAAGGTACGCAAAATCCACTACAGCAGTTTCTGAACGTACACCTCAATCAGAAATCCACATGTTCATATGTGACATGACTAATTGCAAAAAGTATCTGAAAACACAGTAAAAACAACTTGTCACTGAAATCAAATACATTGTAATAATGATCCAATTCTCACAAAGAGATCAAAGCAGCAAACAATACCACACAGTCAAGGTTATGGTGCCAACAGATGAGGAAGAAGTGTTGATTCCTCAGCCTTTTCACAATCTTTAAATAAAGCTCATCATGAGAGATAAGTTGGCACATAGCCCTTTGTGTAAACTGTTACAAATTTAATTACAAAAACATGTACTTTAGTAATGTTTCAGCTACTAAATTACTGACAGGCTAAAAATACTTAAGAAAGAAGTAAGATATTAATTATATTTGGTGCTGTTTTGCATACTCACCCCACATACTAATACACATACCTGCCAGATTTCACATATAAACCTGTTTCATAGGGGAAACTATCATATCCTCCTTTTCATGGCAATGAACTGTAACTAAAAGGAGATATTAATTACTGTGCATGCAAAAAATGTAATAATGCATAATTTTGTAAAGATAAATGATAAAATGTCTACTATTCACCCATGAAACACAACAGTTTTTCAAAGAAATGGTTTACCTCAATATATCCTCTAATTAGTGGTGGCATCTGTGGCTTTACCCTGGAGGAAATACATTCATCTTTAAATGAGTATTTGTATGGAGAACTAACAGTGTTAGTCCCGAACACTATTTAGATTGATGAAGCAAATAAAGATGAATAAAGATGTTTTTATGATTAAAGATCATAGGCAGAATAAATCCATCTCTCCCCCAGCATGCTGGTCATGTAGCATTGCAAGGATTCTCAAATTGTCTAACCACCCTAAGAATGTATACTTCTGGTACACACCTGGGCACTAGACAGACACAAGACGTATCAAGAAAGCATAAGCAAGTAATTTCAGACTTATTACCTCAGAGATCTGTAGGGAACACAGTACCTGATCCTTCTAGATGTACCTGTACAGTAAAAAACTACTGTGTATAGATTTTTTGGATATTCCTTCAAGGAGGAGGAGATCCCAGTGTCCTTGGTAATGTACACCCAACAGCAAAGAAAGAAAAACATGGCATGGAGGAGATTTTAAACTGTCACTTCTAAATATATATGTTTAAAGGAATGAGGATACTGAGCTGAGATCAGAAGTCGAGAAGAGATGAACGGCTGCCAGAAACTTTAGAGTCTCTAGCGCTGACAGCTCAGGGAAACATTTACATCCCAAAGGAAGGATGCCAAAGCAAATCAGGGATGAATTCTGTTGCGCTGTTCTCTGCAAAGAGTTCATAACCTGTCTCAAGTTTCTGAAGGAATGAAGTATTTTTTGAACTGTTCAAACTGTGAACTTGGTACTTTCACTAATAAGGAATATTAACGATGTTATGGGCAAGTCTGAATACTCATGACTAAGGCTTCAGGGTTAGAAATAAGGTCCTTATCCATGACACTTCAGGAGTTTATCCTTACAATATGTGGAACTTAACAGACTTAACAGCGATCCCACAAGCTTATTATTCTTCTTCAGCTATGCAACAATCTTATTTCTTTAAATGCAGGCTCAAACTAACAGAGATCTCATTTAGATCTCAGGAGGAATTAGATTTTTTCAAACCTGTGATCATAGGGCACCATACACTTATATAATGGCTACATATGCCACCATATGCCAATATGCACATATGGATACGTATTATGAGCAGATGAGTAATATCCATATCAGAAATGTCTGAGGGTGTAAGAAACAATTCTGATTTGGGTTTTTTTTATCCAAAGGATGGAGATTTTGATTAACCAAACTGCAGGTAGGACATTTTTTCCACTCTGTTACTGTATCTTGTTGCCAGTCTCTGAGAGATGCAGTTTCAGCCATAAAACCTACTCCCTCCATGCAGTTAGTATTTCTCCTAGGTGAGAAGATGTAAAGAACAATTTTTTAAGTCTGCTCATTTTCTCTTTTAAAGGAGTATTACTAAAGCTCGTATTTGCATGTGAAGTTCTTATCTGGTTCCATGTTTTGGTTTGTAAAGCCTGTGAATTTTGAATGCCTGATGTACAAGTTAAAAAATCAATCCTTGTGAAAAAGAAAAGCAGTGCTGTCCTTCTGGCAAACTTACTGGAAAAAATTTAGAGATAAATTCATTTCCTCATCTTTGTAACATTATTTGACTGCAGGCCACATGGAATTTTGTGAGGTAATCCCTCGTAAAGAGATTCCGGATAACATCTGAGGAAAAAAAATTATGCTGAAGCACTGAAATTTTTGCACCTAAAAGAGAAAAGAAATTCACTCACATTCCAAGCAAGACCTTGGACATTTTAAATCTAAACATAAACTGAATCTGACAGGATGGGAAAACAAAGAGCTCACATTCGTTAGTGCAGCCAAATTAATAAGAATTGTATTTACCTGTTACAAAGAGAAATGCAAGGCTTGCACCTAGAACAAAATAACTCCATGCAACAGTGGAGGCTGAGGGGCAACTGGCTGTCAAGCAGCTTTGGGGCAGAACCTGTAACTCCTGGTGGACAACAAACCCAAAACAATTCAGCATCATGTCACTTGTAGCACTGAAAAACAAGAGGCTACTGGGATGAATTAGCAAAGGCACAGCAATGAGATGAAGGGAAGTGATTATTCTCCTTTATCTGGCACTATAAGACTATAGCTCAAGTGCCATATCCAGTGTTGAGCCCCTCAAGACAGCTGATGAACTGGAGAGCAAACATCTGGGGGTCCCATCAAAACAGCCAGGAGGCTGGACTATTACATAACAAGAGGAACATCAGGAAGCAAATTCAGAATGGAGAAGGAGCGCTAAGGAAGGATCTGCTTGCTGCCTTAAACTATCTAATGTATTGATATAGAGAAGTCAGATCCAGACTTTAGGTAGAGTATAATAAAAGGATGAGATGCAACATTCACAAGACACACCAAGAAAGTTAAGGCAAAGTGTAGAGGAAGAGGAAAACACAGTACTAAAAAAAAATCCCACAGTGAGGGCTGCTGAACAATGGAACAGGTTGCCAAGTGGGGCTATGAAATCTCCACCCTTGCAGAAATTCAAAATTTGACTGGATGGAACTCTGAGCAATCCAAGATAACGCTGAAATTTAAAGCATACCATAAAGATATCATAGTGAGGAACAGAGGCGAACAACTGCAACAGACAATCCAAACTTGGGTAATGTTCTGACACCTGCATGGTCAAAAACCTGTTGCTGCTACAAAATACACACAAACCCCATCCTTTGCTTTCTCTTTTCCTTCTGGATTGCATGTTGCCTGACAGGCATAACAAAACTAACACAGAGAAGGCAAATTTTCAGAAAAAATTGTTTGTAATTGCCACTCTAATTTCAAAAGAGTCTCTCTCTGTTGTAGACTGATTACTCAAAGTGAGAATATCACAGTAAGAAAGAACAATTTAGAACATACCTTTCCCCTGAAAACCAAAATAGCAACTTGGATGCCATCTTGACAAAAATGTTACTCACAAAGCCAAATGAGAAATGTAATACATGAAGTGATAACCCTGTCACTAGAGGGGAATTATAGACACCCTGGACTGTTACCTCAGCAACAGCTACACCTTGTCCCATAGAAAAAAAGATGGTTCCTGCAGGAATCCAATATGAATGTGAAACTCCAGCCTTAACTCATCTCTTCAGATAAAATGAACATTCAGTGAAATGATTCTTACTACAGTCCACTGAACCAAAACTCTCTTCTGTAAGCTTCATACCCTACATTCCTTTCAGTAGCATAAAGAAATCCGTATGTAGAATTCCAGTCACACAGTAACAGGATCAGAGCTGAACACAGGAAAAACTTGAAATAATCTTGGCGGTGTAATCAACTTCAGTACTAAAATCAGAAAATAATGTCAGTTTTCTGGTGTTTGCTCCATACTTTCACCACAAAAATAAAATACATTCACATCATGCCTATTTAAGATGTAGCAAGCCTCTTATCATGTTTGGAATGTAAATGGTACAGTAAATATATAAATAAGTATATATCCATCTTTAATATATATATAATATGGAGAAGTAAAAATGAGTTTGCAAGTAATTCACTAATATTTAGGGCAGTGTGCTTACTTAAAAAATAAAGATGTCTCTATAAAATGTCACATTAATATTTATCTAAATGTGCTACAAAAATAGCTTCAACAATTATCTGCATATTTCCATAAGATTTTAATTAAACACCTTGGGTACACTTTGTGGAAACTATTACTACATAGTCTGAGGCTTGCTTCCAAAATACCTTTCTGCAGACAATTTTACAAAGAACAGAATCATACACTGACTTAAGTCATGTCTTGTTGGCTTATTTAACTAGTACAGATTCTTCTGTTTTCTCTTAATTGCCTACACACAGGACCATGGAAAACACAACCGACACCTCGTTTCACAATTTTTCTACTGAACATTTAAACAGCTGTTTAAAATGTATACGTATCAATAGTCCTTGCAAAAACTTCTTCAAATTTGCTGAGAAAAGTAATTATTCACACATACCTAGTAATGACTCATCAAACTTGCAGCTAAAGCCTCTACTTTACCTGCAGAAAGCAAGGTGCGAAAAGACGTCCATGCACACAGCTGCTCACTGTCTGTGCAGTCTTACCCTGTGATTACTTATTTTAAGCACTGTAGCAATACAGAGACTGCCCTCCTGTAACATCAGGGCTGACACAAACAGCATGGAACAAAACTGCCAGAACTGAACACAGAAAGGACAACTATGAACACACTTAAGCCCATGAACAAACAAAAACCTTGAAACTTCTGATTAAAGCATTCTTCTTTTGGCCAACATGCAAGAAGACATACACATTCCCACAAGTGTGCCACCCTCCTAAACTGGGCAGTCTACAGAGGACAATCTGTCAGTCTGCAGCTACAGTAGCAGCTGATTTATCTCCTACTGCTTACTTGAGAAGCACACCGAAGACTTGCAGCTACCCTGACACTTGCATGTGGCTCCAACCCAAGAAACATCTGTACATTCTGGTTTGAAAAAGATGAAAGTTGGACAAAAACTGTATCAGGCCACTGAGACGAGTCAGAATTATAATAGTCCATCAGCATTTGATCTCTGAGTCCAAACATTAAAATGTGCTTATGTTACACTACCAGTGATGTATTTTCCTACGGATGTTTGCATTTCCTCAAGACCGATCATGTCTAGTCAACACTTCCTTTTATTCATTACATCGAATCTGGGATTGTGNTCACTGAGACGAGTCAGAATTATAGTAGTCCATCAGCATTTGATCTCCTCTGAGTCCAAACATTAAAATGTGCTTATGTTACACTACCAGTGATGTATTTTCCTACGGATGTTTGCATTTCCTCAAGACCGATCATGTCTAGTCAACACTTCCTTTTATTCATTACATCGAATCTGGGATTGTGCCCCCTTTTACTGCAACATACAAAGCCTTACTGTATAGAAAACTATTAACTCTTACTAAACTTTTCTGTTGATCTCATCATAGTGTATAACTACTTTAGGTAATGTAAGACTTTGCTTTAAAGTTTCATTTTATAATAGGAAACTGAAGCATAAAAGAACCAGGTCAAAATTTTTAAGTTTTACCAACTTTTACGAGTTCTACTTAGAGTACATACTTATCCAAAGTAAAGTGAACTGAATGTATTTGCCACAGTAAAGCATAACAGTCTCTTAATGGTTACCTCAAGAGCTGAACTTAGTGTTTTGCTTAGCTCCTTCCAAAACTTCTTTAGATGGGGGGGAAGGTAGCTATTTTTGTTTTCTAAATTTAAACACCTCACAATTAAGAGATGGCTTTCTCGTGCAACCAAACAAATACCAACAAAAATCAAAATGAACACGGTGCCCTTATACTTTCAACACTTGCATACAGCATTCACATCATAAATTTTAATCACTTCCCACATTTGAGTCTACCTTTATTTCCACAATTTCCTATACAGGTAGATCTGCAAGTTGTGATTTCAGTAAAAATCAGAAGTTAGTAGGAAGAATATACCACTTCATAAGAAGTGACATAAATTTGAAAAAATTAATTTGTATTTTAAAAGGAAGAAAATCCCATTTCTCTACTTACCTGAAGGGACTGGAACAGCTGTATTTTCTGTTTCCTATAAAGCAAAAGAAGAAAGGTGAAGCAAAAGTGGTGTAATTAATACTTGACCATTACAGGACACTTTCAGAAGTGATCTGACTGTATTTGCGTAACACTGTAGAATTTGGCATTCCTGAAAAATAAAACTGAACAATGAAGGAAATGGAGGAGATAAGACATGAAAAACTAAAACATTACTCCTCATAATGAAAGTGGGATTGGCAAAAAATAACTTAACAGATTCTGCAAGAAAACTATAAGCCATAGTCCAGAATACTTAAAGTTTGTAAACAGCAATAGCAGGCAAACAGGAAAACAGGAGCTCCTTCTTCACACTATGCTGCCAGCATAATGCTCAAATTTTTTTTTTAAAAAGTCAAATGTTAGGCACTTTTTGCTGATATTATTAATTAACCGCTTGTATCTGATGTCTAAAGTTAACTCCATACCTTCCACGATTTGTTTAAATTCTATAAAGGGCAGAGCATCTGGACAAGAAGGAAAGATACAAACAAGGATGATTGACTTAAGTTGCAAAAAGAACAAGAAAGCCAGCTGGACAGATAGTCACATATGCAGAAACAAAGCAATTAAATTCCTTCAGCTGCAGGAGTGGCTTCTTCGACAAGAAGATACATTTCTGGTAAACAGAGCACTAATGGCATAAAGAAAGGTCCTTAGGCCTAACACTTCCTGTTGGCTGAACATGGTGGCTTCTAATTCAACCCTCTGGCTTAAGCATTTTTCAGAGACACCCCTGATCTTTCTTTAACTTACTAAAAATTCACGCTGTGTGAATATAGCTCTTGTAGATAAGCAAAAAGTCGATGAACCTCAGAAAGTAAATACAGGGGGGTTAATATTCCTCCCATCTTTTCACTATTTGCTTACAGAGATATCAGGGCTTACTTGCCCCAGTTCATTTATCTAGGTTAGAACATCTTCAACCTAACAAACATTACAAATCCAACCTCATTTTTCTACACCAGTTTCAAGAAATTAAAAAAAAAAAAAAAGTTTAACAAAAAGTTACTTTCTTTTTACATTTTCTTAGATGGCATCCCAGAAGTCTAAAATTGAATTAATTAACTAAGAATTTAATTCTAAAAATCTTTAAATATAACAAATATCCCACTACAGGATTCCTCTTGCTCATTAAAACAGAATGATCTTTTTCTTTCCTGTAAGCACTTACATAAACGACCATTGGATTTACCTAGAAAAGAAACATAATATATTGCTTGAAATGCCTTGCTGAAGAGAAGCTCTTATCTGAAGAGAAGCTAATGGAAAAGTTCTCAGGCTGAACTGAAGCTGACACTGAACAAAGTTGAAAACAGTACAGCATAAATGTGAAAAAAACATTTATTGCATAATTATTAAATATTGACTAATATTTCTGTCACCAACTATATCAAATGCCTCCTTAGAGTACATAATATACGTGAAACAAATATAGTTCAGTTATGCAGAACAATGGTAACTTGAAATCTATTCAATATTAAAAGTATTGAATCACATTTGCTCCTTTGAAAATTGTAAATGCATAATTTTTATGCAGAAACTCAAGACTATGTTAAGAAATCATTAAGAAGGTTGATATTATAAATAACATTAAGTTAGGAAAACTTCACGGAGGTAAAAATGTACATTTATTAGTTTAAGTTAATTAAGAGTAGAAGAAAAAGCTGGTGACAGAAAAGGAATTTTTAGCACTAGGCATATTCAAAATTTAACGAAACAAGAATGAAAATAATACCATAGTTCATGCTGTTCAATGTGGTCACAAAAGAAAAGCAGCATAAAAAACAAGATTATTAATAAAAGTATGTATGATTAAATTTAAGATCTGAAAGCACCTTATATTAGATATTGCATAGCCTAGAAGTTTCTGGAAAAAGACCTACCAAATTATTCATATTTCTGGAATTCAAGTCAGGATAGAAATATCAACTACACTGTGAAGAAGATCAAAAGCTCAACTACTTGATTAAGCATTAGCATGCAATGTCAGTACTGAAACATAAAGTCTCAATGGATTTTTTAAAAAGCTGCTTCACTCTATGTACACATTAAGGTTTCTTATTATTTGACAATTCTTTTGAAACATTATCTAACAACCAGTCCCTGACAAAATTATTGTTTTGTTTTTTAACAAGATGACCTGACAATTTTGATTCTGGATTGCATAATTATAAACACTTCAGAGTTAATTCAAGTGAATGCCAAACTGGACTACAGTTTGTCCCTCTGAAACTATGTCTGCAACTGGATGTCCGTTAACAGACTACAACCTATTTCAGCACATGGCTCAAGAAATCCCACCTAGAACACTTGTGGAAGACCAGAACCACAAGAACTGGTCCACATCCTATCGGCTAGTGCTGAATTTAGCATCTAACACAGACCTAGCAGTCTTATGATCCAAACTTCAGAACATTTATTTTTATTACTGCTTATCTGGCTTTATGCTCAGCAAGAAGTGGGGATGTGACATTCACCGCCATGAGTAGAATATGTCAAAAAGAAAACAAATCCACTGTTCTAAAAGGTGGTATATAAAACACACTTTAGCCATGGTTGTGGTCACTATTTGGAAAGCAGGGGATGATTCAGAATATTCAGGTTACTCAAATTTCTCATTTCAGTGCAAGGAAACAGGTGGCAGCATCACTATTGGAAGATAAACACCTCTGGGAGAAAACAACAGAACGAAAAGCAAATGAGGGACATAGAGTGCATGAACAGGGCATAAAAACACCCGAACGGATCTCCCTCCAAGAACACGGATGCAAAAAGGCTGTAGAATGAGTAAGATTGCAGAAGCAACATGGCAGCACACATATCCCCTAACTCCAAACATGAGGTTGCATCTTGGCATAAAACACTTGTGCTTAAAGCACCGTGCAGCTACCACTAATTGAGGGTCTGTGACATGTTTTGTCACGTGAAACCTTCAGAGACCTTTTATTAGACAACTCGAGAAGCATTATGCACAATAACAGGCAAAGCCAATGAAGCAACTGGTCCAGGAGGTTCAGTTCCATGGCCAGACCCCAGGCAGGCCAACATCTCCCGCTGGTGCAGAAGAGCTGTTCTTACCCCCGCGCCCAACATCGCCCATACCCGTACCCTTCTCCGCACCCTCCACACCAGCACCGGCACGGACCAAGTTCTCCTTCCAGAGACGAAGATGGATGCAGACGGAGGCGTCCTTGGAGCAGAGACGAGGCGGAAAGGCGAGGCCTGGCTGCCCCCTCCTCCCGCCCTGCGAGCCGCGGGCCGGGCCCGGGGCAGGTCCCGGCGATACCCCCGTGGGGCACCCCGCTCCCAGATGCGCTGCAGCCCCCTTCACTCACCCACTCGCCTCGCCGCCCCGCGTCCCGGGCCGCCCGCCAGGCCCTACCTCCGG
>VZTE01004150.1:2744020-2806625 GCA_013397775.1 Eulacestoma nigropectus
CGGTGTCGGTGTGTGTGTCGGTGTGTGTGTCGGTGTCGCTGTGGGTGTCGGTGTGTGTGTCGGTGTCGGTGTGTGTATCGCTGTGTGTGTCGGTGTCGCTGTGTGTGTCGCTGTCGGTGTCAGTGTCGCTGTGTGTGTCGGTGTCGGTGTCGCGCCCCCTTCCCGGAGCTCGGGTCACGGCAAGGAAAGGGCGCGCGTCCGACGACACCTGCCGTGCAAAAAGCCCCTACTGTTTAATTAGTCATTTCTGCACGATGAGCAGCTTCACACCCAAGTAACGAAAAAATCCTTTTTAATCAAGATTAACGAAATAGGATTATCTTCACTGAGCTGAGCATGTGTTCCCGAGATTCCCGCTTTAATCACTTTATGTGCTATGATGTTTTCATTTGGTAACGGGATCATTACTTCAATTGTCATTTGCTATTGTAAGTAGTATTAGTGCCAACTAGTAAAGAGGCTGAAAAATCGAGGTTTTGAGTAAAACACTGTGAAACGTGTATTTAGGTTGTAAAATTTTCTTTTGATACAATCTGTGCCATAAAAATAAATTCTAAAATTGTGTGCTGCAAGCAGTCTCCAGTTGACCAAGTAAGGGGCTGTGTGTGCTGTATTTAGGGATGGGAACAGTCTCTTAGGTGCTGGGCTCCTGCAAACTTACGGGACGGTTGATGTTGCTGGCATTGGTTAAACCACAGGTGCCACAAAGCTGAGACATGCTCTGTATCAGCAGCTTGAACACCCCTCAACAAACATGATCAATAGGTGCTTTCAACAGCTGCATACTAATGTTAACCATAATGTTGCTTTTATAACCTACAACGCAGTGTCTTCTGATCATTAGGTACCGGGGAGGTGTACTCAGCTGTAGGTCCAAAGGTGAGAGACAACAGTACAATTTGAATTTCCCAGCCTTCTGCTCCCTGCCTCAATCCAGCAGCAAACTTGGTTTGGTTCCAGTGTACATCCAGAGCAGTAAAAAGTCAGTCCGTAAAGGCCAGCAAAACAGGTTGTAAGTTGCCAGTGGTTTTGGTTTTCTGTTTTTTTGTTTTTTTTTTTCTTTTCACAGCTTACATGCATTTTTTGGGAACTGAGGTGCATGGGCAGATCTACATTGTCTGCCACATGGTTCTTCCAAAGACCAACACTAAGAAATAAGTATCAATGGCAAAACCTTTTAATGGTTAGGCAGAACTTTTCACTCAAAAAAAAAATTTTCAATCCATATGCTATTGTGGGAACAAGTATTTCCATCACCATGAATAAAACCATAAAGCAAAGGCGAATACTGTAGTGTTGGAATGACTGAAGTGTGACCTGCTGCTGTACAGTGACATACAGAGTACCCCATTTGTGAGGATGGGTACCTCACCTCAGGAAGCGCAGCAGCAAGCAGGCGTGTGCAACAAAGAAACTCGCTTGTTCATGGAAGGAAACGCAGCAGTTAGAGGCGTGCTTTCTCCTTGAGAAACTGGAGGTCTGGACCTCCAGGCATGAAACAAATCTTCCCCCAGCTCTCATGAATGGAGAAGAAAGTGGAAATTACACTCCTGTATACGCACAGCACCAAGTCACACAGATTCAAAACCACATTAAACGGAAACCTTCTTTCACAAAAGAGGTGCCCTCTTCTGTCACAATTCCCACCCCAGAATGTTTTGCAAAAAATGCATTCACAAGCTATTAGCTGTGAACAGTGTCAAAACCACTATTAAACACTGGTCTATTGTTACTTCTAAGGCATAACAGCTGCTACTGTATTTTGAATGCGACTCAGCTGTTTCTTTCAGGAGGATTTTGAAGAGCAGTTACTGATCTGTGGGGGCCAGGCTGAGTTTAATTCAAACAGATCTTTGTAAAGAAACACTTGTTAATCTCACACCATTTCCTAACCTATGGCTGACCTGCTGGTAGGTCCCCCAAGGAAGTGCATCAGTGCACTAAAGACAGTGTCATTTCTAGTCGCTCACCACGTTTCTGAAAATCTTTGAGAGCAGATTCCCAGTTTTCCAATTGTCTCTCCCCATCAGGACCAGTTATGCATGTGGGCAGTAGCCAAGGATGCCAGAGGAGGTTTTCTCCCTATTTTTGCTTCTGGCAAGGAAGACAGAGTGCAGATGTTTGAGCAGTACGGGGTGCCTGAAGAGCCAGTCCAGTCCTCTCCCACAGCTCCTGTGGCCTTACAGCGCCCTGATGCTGAGCCAGGTTTGTGTCAGGGCAGCAAGTGACCACTAGCTGTGGTTCACCAGTATGGCCTTGTTCTTTCCCAGAAAGGAAAGAGAAAAGGTCATCCCAAATTTTCCAAGCTTTCTAAAGACCTCCTGGAACCATGAAGCTTCTCCCAGTCTTTTTGTCCTTACTTTTAGAAAAGCAACATCTGTTTCACCCTCACTGCCAAGCAGCTCATTTCCTAGGTTCACCATGCAATGGATCAGTCCTACAATGACATGCACTTTCACTTTATAACCCTGAAATGAATTGGTATCTACACGTATCAGGCTCTGAATGTTACCACACACGAGTATCAGCAGAATGGGCGTTGCATACAAGTGGCATTTTTCTGGTGACTTCTTAAAGAATACTATCAAGCCTTGTATCTGTCCGGAAAGCAGGTAATAAGGCAACTGGGCACAGTACCCGTAAACTGGAATGCCTGCCTGGTAGATACGGGTTGGTTTTCCTCCAGGTACAGACAAATGATAGCAGTTGCATATTGGTTCAGCTGAACGAGTGAAATCCTGTACAATGCTAAATAAATGAGCGTGTCCTGAGTGCTTTGCACTGGAGGGTCTGCCAGAATTCAACATTTATTATTAATAACTTATAAAAGATGAATGTCTGTATCTGAATGTTCTATATTTGCTGAAGGAGAAATCTTGGCTAGTTAAGAGAAATCCCTTTGTCCAAAGCGTAAATAAAATGTTCTCCTCCTAGCTCGAAACCTATTCCTTCAGGTTAAATTTTATCTCCCAGCAGAGGATTATTAACTCGAAACATGTCACACACTCACACTAGTCTTTTTTTTAAAATCTGTTTTGAAGAGGAGATGTGTCTAGAAAACCAATATATTCCAATAACTCTTAATTGTTGGAAGACCCCCAAAGGATGAAATTGGCTCAAAGGCCTCCTGAGATTATCCTAATGTTTGTGAAATATTTTAAAACTTAAGGTGTATTACCTCAGGGTTAGCACTCTTGAACATCCAGATTTATGATGTACTTTGCAGGGCATTGATTGATATTGATTTATAAAGTCAGGGGTTTTCAGTGTTTTTCACAGCCTGGGCCATGCTTCAGTCGTACCTCTTTCATTCACAGCTGTGTGGTTGAATTTTCCCATTCAGGACTGAATCTTCCCATTCAGGACTCACAGAACTGGAGCAATGGCTTGTGGAAAGAAGATATATAGAGCAGAATTAATACACTCCAGAGTATTTAAACCATTTTTGCTCTCAGAAGAAGGAACAAAGCCATTATTATTTGACTCTGCTTTAAGTAGAAATTGTCTTGGTAGCACTCTTCTAATACCTGTTTACCTTTTTGATTATTAGTAAGTGGCAAATTTTGACATAAGTAATGTTGTTTTAAGTGCAGAGTTGACTGGATTATAAGAGATGCTTCATAGGAATACAGATGATAAAATTTTTTCTCTAAATTCGGAACTTCTTCTTTACAAGGGAAAGGGAGAAACTTTCTTCGGTGGTCTTTGTCCCCGAGAGTACTTAATCAAGCAATTTTTTTCCCCTAAAATTAGGTTTTTTATAGTCTCAATAGCTTCTTTCAATGGAGAACAGGAGGCAATTAGCGAAGTAGAGCTAATTTAGGCTGTAGAGCATTCTGGTCAACAGATCATTGATTATTTTAACACCTGAGTCCTAGAAATGGATGACATTAACCACAAACATCATACCCATGTTCATACTAGGCAAGATTTGGATCATATGCTAATACTCTTGAGAACATTCATGCAATTTGAATGGGAAATCATTATAATCCTTCTCATGAAATTTTGGGGTCTTTAAGATCTGCTTTAAATATCACAATGATTATATAAGTAGGGTCTGCTACACCATGGCCTATATATGTCAAAATGGGATGTTGTCAAGAGGGAAAACATTCTGCTTCAGCAGAAATTCAGCATGGAAGAGAGGCGTACTCATTGTCACCCTAGCTATTGGATTCTGGTGGAAAGTGACATCAAGGCTCCAAGGAGCCTTGCCAGAAAAGACTGGTAGAGCTGCTTTCCCTCTGGATAACAAGCCCTATTGTCTAGCATTCAGGTTCTACTGGATACTTTTACAATGCTGTACAACAGTATAAACATTAAAAAATACAGCCATCCTTTTGTAAAACCGAGCATGTCACAAGGTGGAAGATAATCCTATATTTTTAAAATTAATTTTATGTGTCAGTAAAAATTTTAATTCGTCTATAAAATTATGATTCCCTATTTTAATGTAACTTTTATTAGTATTTCATACAATCATAGAATTTTTAAAGTTGGAAAAGACCTCAGAGATTATTGAGTCCAACCATTAACCTTTGCAATGTAACTTAAAGTGGAAGGAAATATCAGGTTCATGAATAGTTTTACTTTATGCTTCACATCTATTACACTGTGTGTGTCAGGATTGCCACATTCAGGGTGAGCTCTTGTGCTTGAAAATCTTTATTATGTATCTGCCTAGTATTTTTTGGAAATTGATTTTTGAGGAAAAGCTGTAATAAAACAATCCACTAATGTTTTATCAAAGTAATTTTTATAAATGCACAGAAGATTCAGAGCATTTAGAATGAACATACCTCTTCATGTATTACTTTAGAACATAAACTCCTTTAACTAATTTTCTTACTCAGATGACTCATATTTCTCAAGGCTGTGTTGCAAAGAACAGTTGATACCTGAAATGGTCAGCCAGTTCACTGGATAACACACACATGGATTTCTAGGTTACAAAATATTACTGGACTAAATGAAAATTCAGCAATGCTTTTTATTCCTACTAACAGTACTAAATACCTTCTGAACAGAAAACAAAGTTCAGCTGTAGGCTGACATTATTGGCTGTACTGGTTAGAACACAGCGTCGGCAATCCAATTTTAACACCTAATACACAGCACAGACAGCCAAGACTTTGCCCAAATTAGAGCCATTTTTTTTCAGAAGCATCCATAGATTTTCATAGCTGAAGTTGAAGAAATCCAAGATGGAGGAATGTGTTCTTAGTGGGCTCTTCTGGCTTTTTGTGCAGGGAGAATTGCAACACCAGATTCTTAGTTTTTAAACAGAAATACCTAAGCAATTTTTCTTAGATTTGTTGTTTTTCCTGTTTCCTAGAATTATATAAATGATCCTAGACAAGGCTTTTTGGGTAATTCATTTTGGCTGTTTACAATCTGAAAAGAGAAATAGAAAAGGTAGCTGTTCAGTGCTCAAAAAACCCCACAGGAATTAATAAATCTTGTTTGGAGATTAAATTAGTGTTTTGGATAACTGATCTGTTATGGCTGTTAGTGCCATGTAAAGAGCAAAAGCAGGATACACATGTATCTGCCAGGACTGTGGCAGAAGGATTTTGCCTTCCTCCACCTTCTTCACAGAGGCTCTAGTTCCAGTTGATGATCCTTGGTTGCAGGGGAGATGGGACTATAGCCCATTAACACATGCAAGATTCATCTGCTTGATTGTGAATTACACACCTCCCAGCTATGAGTTTAGATTCTCATACCCCTGCAAATTGCTTTGGGCTTACAGCCTGAAAGGCAGTGTAGAAATGAACAATATTCATTATCATCTTAAAGCTTTTCAGTCTGAAACACTTAGCAGAAAACCTGTGGAATCCTTTTGACTTCAGTGCACAGGTTCTGCCCTCTAGGACCTGGTGCCAGTCTGAATCCAGAGAAAAAGTTGCTGTAATTCAGCTGCCTACTGTTGTGCTTTGCATGGCTCAGATGAACATTTTTAAATGATTAAAATTGATTTTTAGTTACACGTTCATAGTTACACAAGAGATCATATATTCTCACATTTCGTACCTAAAGTAGAGAAACTCTGGACAGCCTGCCCTTTCTAAATTCTTGGAAAGGACTCTGTCCCTAATACTCAGACTCAATGAACATCCTGGTTCTCTGGCATGCTTGTATTCATTCCCATCTGTCATGCTGGCATTGTTCCCGCTCAGAATTATCCATGCCAATTTCAACAGGGCATAGGTGCTAACCAAACATGGTTTTAGAGGGACAGCTTTCATAACTCAGCAAGTGCCATCTCTTTTGCCAGGAGATCCTGCTGTTTGCAAATAATTCCAGCTTAAGACCACATGCTTCCTTACATGGGATCACATCTGTAGATGCTTGTGGGTATTATTTAAAAAAAAATCAACAAATGTCTACTGTATTTCTCTTTCAGTTTGGCTCAGTGCTTGGAATTTTGCATGTGGAGAATGGATGCTCTGCACCTTGTTAACAGGAGTGAGCCATAGGCTATTATATACTCTGAGCAGTCTTAACAGGATACTGCATCAAAGCTGGCACAACAAACTGCAGAAGTTTACCAGAGCTATGCTGCTTTTTTCAGGTGCCTTTTGACTGCTTTGTGTCTTTAGTTCATTCTGAGGAGAGAATGATAGAGCACTGCCTTTTGCACCACAGCTTTTGCGTTTCCAGGTTCTCAACAGATTTGTGTGTAAGGCATATTCTGCCCCCACCCAATTGTAAAATGGCACATATGTACAAGAATATTAATACTGTTTATTAAAGTTATTAGTCTATACAATGCTCCATATAAGATATATTATATTGTGTTGATATATTATACATACCACAATAGTATCATATTAGTATATTGTAGCTGCACTTGACTCCTATTTTCCCCCCTGAACAGATTACTTGTGTTAGCAGAATTACACTGTACTGTATATTGGCTAGAAATAGCTTAGGAAAGAGCAAAACCTCTTCATGAGCCTCAACTAGACAGCCTACTATGCTCAAATATTGAAATATAAATTTGTAGTTAAGCAAAAGAATATTTTGCCCAGAATATATCTCAGAAAATACTATTTGGAATAAAATAAGATTCAGGGTAGATAATTTCCAGCCATGTGTTTCCAGTCATAATTTCTGACTCTTAGGTATTCCATTGTTCAGCCAGGATCTGTGGAAAATAAACCAAAAAACGCAACCCCCTTGACACCCACAGTGTTTTGGCTGAATAGCACTAGGAAGACCTCGGTTCACATGTTGTGCATAGAAATGTATTTTTACAAATCAGGAAAGGTATTTTCAGTTTTTCTCTTTACTAGCAAAAACCACCTAAGGCTGTTTTTAGTTGTATTTCACCTCTCTCTAAAAAATGTTGAATCTAAGAATGTACAGAAGAGTCAAGCGTTTTTTAGAGTCCTAGCATTTCAAGGATGCAGAGTGACAAGTAGACACATGAATATATTGAAAAATTCTGTTGGGAATCAAGGTCTAAAATAACCGAATATTTCTACTGACTGTACATTTCAGAGTAATAATGTGTCCATTTTTGATCATTTTGTTATTGTTTAGCATGTTTATGAAATTGGGTACAATTCAGAAGATTTCATAGGCTTTGAAGCATACTTAATGTGCTTTTCCTATGCTATTGATAACTTCAAAATACAGTATTGAGCTCAAGAAACAAAAAATAAGCCTCATTCCACCGTTCATTACTGTATCAATTGTAACTAATTTTTACGTCCTCTCACCTGTCTTCTGTCCTTAGTCTTTATGGCACCTGACCTTGTGGGTTGTCAGCACTGATTTGTTTTCCATACCACTTGGACTCAGAGATACTTTGTTTTTCTTTTTCTTATCTTCCCATCTCCTAAAAGTGCCCCCTCATAATAGTTATATACCTTAGAAATCACCTGTCCCTCAGGTAAGGGCAGCAGAGTGGCAGAAGGGGTGTCTGTTATTAGTGCCATGGAATGAAAAACTTCAAGGCATATGCTTGAGAGAGCAGGGGTTTTCCAACCCAATAGCTTAGGAGAGGTGAAAAGAAGGTTCTACTCCAGCACAGTCAGACCAGGAGCTGCCTCATGGGAGGGCTGTTGCACTTTTGGGCGAGCTGTATTTTGGTTGTTTCTTACCAGCCATAACAGCAAAGTTATAAGGCTGCCTGGTCAGAGTCTCAGCTCTGAGATGTTGCAGTGAACAGCCAGTCCGTTATCTCTCTATACAAACCTCAAATCTTTCCCCTAAATTATGAAGTCAGACGCGGTACGCTTGTTAGGGAATACCTACCAGCAGCATTGCCAGGGCACACAGTTGAGTAGCTGTAAAAAATGACCGGTGCATGTCTAGGCAGCTTGGAAGCTTTGGCTCATTGAAATTGCTATCTCTAGAACACCAATAATTAAAGATAGCTGATCTGAAAAAAACGTGTCTGGATTGCTCCAATTCTTGGCTGGACTGTGTTTTTAATGCCTCTAAAATGACTAATAGTGTGTATAAATAGTGACATCCAGTGTTCAGTTAGATCAACCACAGGTCTGTGTTCCATAAAGCATTTTAATTAAAAGATTTATTACAGACCCTATTTAAAATGCCTATGTAAAGATAGTAGATAACCTGCCAACTGCACCACACCTCCACAATAAAAATTTCCTTCCTGGCTTGTTGAGGAACAAGAATGGTGTGGCTCTTGTATAATGCTTTAACTTTCTTTTTTTATGACAGCAAGTGTCTGATTATTCCCAGGTGGTTTTGATTCCTTCTTTCTCTGCTTCTGTTGCTGTGAATGTGGCCATTAGGGCAGCAGTCATAAAGGATGTATTCACCACTTCCTTCTCCGTCTGTCTCTTAACAGAGCCACAAGTCCACCGTCTTCTATCCACATTAATTCCCTAAGGTATCCACACAGTATTTGTGTTGACTGCCTTAATTTTGATCTTCTCTAATCATTCCCTGCCAGATGGCAGTTAAAGTTTAATGGTCCCTGTAAAAATAGTTCCCTTTCTTCTTTTAATCAGTCATGTGTGTTTGCTTAGCTAACTTAGATGTGCAGAAAGCACGAAGGGACCACCAACACAATTACTTCAAAATACACATCCGTATTGTGATTTCAGTGTTACGTAAAAGTGAAGAGTTATAGTGTAAGCAAGATTCCTGGAAATTAGTATGGGCTACATTATCTTAAATTTCCTTTGTTTCTTTAGATTTATTAAAAAGATTAAACTAATAATTTGTGACATTTCATATAATCAAATGTAGATTACTTTCAGTATTTTCTAGGCTCAAATGTTTGTATTTTCTATGCTAGAAAGTATATGAGTATTATGCTTTTAGGAATGAATTGAGCAATACACTTAAGCATCTGCTTAACTTTAAGTACATGTTTATAGCTAATGATAGATAATAGGGCCTTGAGCAAGGTACTTTGACGTATGCTTCACCTTAGACCCCTAAGTTCCAATGAAATAATTTATCTTCTTGAATTTTTAAGTGTATGTATTGACACCTAATGACACAGAACCTGAAATTTTCCAGTATGTGTTTACTTGATTGAAGTTTATTAGAGGTTTAGGTTTTTGCTCAGTTGAGAATTTAATTCAATTGCATATTCATGCTATGCGTAAGTAACAAATCACTTCAGAGCCAAATGGTTTAAGCTATGTCAGACACCTGTGGAGTGAGCAGGTAAGATTATAGCTCTGAGGAATATGGAGAGCCTGGGAAGGTGGTAAGTTAGGAGTCTAATCCAGCACAGAGTACTGCCAGAGAAAGGAGTGCTGTGGAATTAAATGGAGACTGGATCAGGCTCTGAATGCCTTGCCTAAAGCAATACAGGAAATATATGTCAGAGTCACTAACAGAACCCAGATCTCCTGATTCAAATTAGACTTCTTTTGTATCTAACATCTGTGTATGCTGCAACTGGATGTGTCATCACAGCCTGCACAGGCCAGCTTCTAGATTAAAGCTTGCATGATAACTCCTACGCACACTGCAGGAATCACACCCACTTACACATCCCAGTAAGATGAGATTTAGCAGAAGTGCAGACCATCCTACATTATTCTCCCTAGCAGAAGGCTGACAAAATAGGGATCCTTGTACCTTCCTTGAAAGCATATTTTAACAACCATCTCCAGATCTTTTCAGATATGACAAAGTGTGCACTACAACAGTACTCTGAACCTTCTGATCGCTTAGTGCTTTTTGATTTTGCCATCGATGCCAGGGAGTTGGACAAAGGGAATTGCTCCAGCTCCAATTTCCCCCATTATGCCTTAATTAGCAATAAGCAATTTGGTTCTAATGTAATAGAAATTTTGACCTGAAGGAAAAATTCTCTGTCCTCCATCTAGGTATTTTTCCTCAGTTCCTTTCTACATGCAGGTTTTTTTGGTGAGATCTAGGCCTGAGAGCAGAGACATAGATGGGACGGTTTGCATTATGATAATAACCAGATGACCTCATTGAGATCAGAGCCTCAGGGTACTGGATTCTGGCAAAAACATAGTAAAAGTCAATCCCTGCACAAAAGAACACAAAGTCTAAATACACGAGCTCTTTGGTAACTCCGGGATGGAGAGGTTGATTTGCCCACTGCCAGACTGTGGCCATTGCTAATGACTCACTCTTGATCTCTTGTGCCTTAGCCAATGGCCTTAAACTCAGCAGCATCCTTCTTCTCTACTTATAATTAATTAAAAGCAGAGCCCGGCTTTGTCAATTTTGGTATGTCAGAGTTGTAAAATCTATCAGCTGTGGAAGAGCGGACATACCTTTATCTTTCTTTCCCCTGGTTTCCTCTCCTGTTTCCATATCAGACAAACATACGCTGGTTCCTTCCTTGGTTGGCTAAATATTGCAAAGATAAACAAGCCAAGCAGAGCTTGCTGGGCTGATGATGGCTACTAGCAGGTGTCAAAGTGAAGGCGTTCCCCTGTGGACACAACCCATCATGGTTGGGCTGATGCCCAGTTCATAGGAGGGAACATGAATCTTCCAAATGGAAAGGGAGATAAATTGCATCTAAACACTCTAATGATGATAATGTAGAGAGACAGATGTGGTAACTGAGCATTTGAATCCCTCCATACGCTCTTTACTTCTGTTACACTATCACATCATATACTACTGACTAATATAAGCCAGATGCAAAACCAGAATGTTGTTTGAGTTTATATTCTCGACATCTCCAGATCTGTACACCTTATAGATAGAAACATTTTCCCCTGGCAAATTCACACAAAGGTCATTTTTATGAGCTCATATAAAGAGTGAATTGGAAAGCACTCACTGGTGTTTGTTTCAGCTGCACAACTTATGTTAAGGAATTCTTACTATAAAAATCAAGGCAAGCACAGATCAGAAATCTGGATTGTGGGCAAGGTATTTTGTTTCTTTGTCCCTTGTGTGGCCACTCACACCTTTGCAAAGAGGGTGCCATTTAAAGGCTTGTAATTCAGAAGGGGTTTGGATCAGGCTTACATAAATGTAAACGACATAATGATTTCCCAAGGTGAAAGGCAGCAGAGGAGGAGACACAGAGCTCTGCCAAGTGAGGTCAAGTGTGGAGAATACGCAACAACCATGCAGAACATTTATACACCTGGTACAGTACATGCCAGTTGTTAAGGCAGAAAGCCAAAGGTAATGAGCTCTGTGAGAATTACCAAGAGCTCCTTTTTGGCCCAGGTTCTTGCTTGTAATTGAAGCGCTATCCTCTACTGATCCTTCAGGTAGCGTCGGAACAATTTTATCCAGGCTTCAAGGGAGAATCAATCCCTACAGAGTAAAAGAAACTTCCTTTACATTATAGCTCTGTGCTAGAAGCAAGCTATGGATGTGACTCATGAGTATTCTTAATAGTTTTCAAAGAAAGTGAAATTCCTAAGTGAGATTTTGATTTTAATTTAGGAAAGTGATTTTTATATGTGCTCCAGGATGACTAGAAAACTGGATGTATGTTTACATATTTATGTTATTAGAACATATAATGAAATGTACATTAAAGTGTCTTTATTGCATTTATTAGAATATATATTTTAAAATATTTCTGTACAGTATTAGGAAAAAATAAATTAAATAATAGCCATGCAGGAATATTCTCTGTTAGTCTGTACTCTCCATCAATTTTAACAATAGGCTATTTATTTTTCTTTAACCAGATTCTAATATATTCACAGACAAGGAGTGATTATAAGACACTGTAATCTTATTCCTGGATAACAGATTTTAGCTTTTATATATCCTAGTGAGCTCCTTCTCACCTACAATATTGAATTTCAAGGAATTGGTGGCTACTCTGTGATGTTGAAAATATTTTTCTATATGTCTTCAGTTGCCAGCCTTGAAATCTTTTTTAAAGGATAGTCTATACTTGAGAAAATAGTAAGACTGAAAAGTCAAAGACTAACCTGGCAATCTCATTGAAGTGCATGTAGTAGTCATGTGACTTTCCTTGCCTTCCACACTCTTCCTTCATATGTTTTTACTTCAGTTACAAACTGTTTAGGACCAACACTTGCTTTTGCTTTGAAAGGGGATCTGGGACGATTGTGTGCTTCCTAAATAATCAAATTTATTTTTTATTCTATTCATTTTATGGGTATGCAGCATCTGAGTTCAGAAGCATCCTTCAGAAATGCTGATTTGGGAAAAAGATTGTGAGACTTTTAAAGACAGAGTAGTAAATCTGGGAAGCACTGAATGTTTAACTGAAAAATCAGAAATATAAGCAAAATAATTATTGAAGTTGCAGAGAATCAGTAGGTTTACAGAAAACTATAATGCAAAATTGTTTGCTAATAGTTATTTTGTTTCCCCTGCCTTCTTTTTAAATTTTTTGTTCCCCTGGAAGTTCAATGATGGACGGTAATGAAAGGGAGGAACTTTTAAAATTAATTTGAAACTGAAAATTAAAAACCAATAGACTTTACTGCAAGTAGGAAACAGTGGAACCCCCCTGTGATTCAATCACTGAAAATCAGACTGGGAAGAGCACTACACTTGATTGCACAGCTGCAAGGACGAAGCAAGCTGGCCTCTCTGTTACTGCTGATATTGGTCTGGGAAGACACATACTTACTAACTAGCATTAAATACCAGTGTTTCTATTACATTTTTCCATTTCAAATCCTGGAAAGGATCTCCCCTTTGGCTGTTGGTAACTGCTGACGAGCATCACATAGTTTATTTTTCTGTTTATCAGTAAGGCATCCTTTGAATCACACAAAATGAGTACACTGGTAGAATAAAAAACCAAAATACCACAAAAAAACAAGAAAAAGGAGATAACACTGAATTATACTTTAGCTACTAGCGGAAGTAGACTGACAAGCCTAATATGAAAGAATCTTCCATACTACCTACTATCTTTTTATCTTTTGGTAACAGCAAGAGATAATTTAACAGGACATTTACATCTGTTTAATGCAGAAGGATTTTTTGAGAAACAGAAACCCAAATTATTGCTGAGAGAACTTCAGCAAAGTAAATTCATCTTTCTCAGAAGAAACAACATAAAGAAAACTTAGTAGCTGTATAATGTATCGCTGCTTCAGAGTTCCTAAGTGGAAGTTAGCTGGTATATTAAACTGGCAGCTTATCCTCTTTGAATATGCTGTATCCACCTTACTCATGAGGAAAGCACAAGAACATTAAAGAACTGCTTTTGCACCTGGTATATTACGCTTTGCATTTTTAATGCTTAGCAGAAGCTGTTGGTGTTTAAAAATCTTCACCAAATGCATCCATGCAGCATGGAAAAAGCTGAAGTCGTTAAACTGTGTATCATACAACAAAATCATCTTGCATTTAATGACTAGATTTCTAAAGCAATTACTAAATTTGGACCAAGTTGTGGCCTAGGGGGAAGCCAATTTTTGCTTTCTTTTGAAAAATTAGTCTCCACTGTGTGCAGTAAGAGGGCTGCTGTTGACATAGGCAGCCACCAGCATGCAGGATGTCATGCAGGATGTGTGAGCACAGACGGGCACGGTGTGTGTAGGGAGACCTGTCACGATGGAGCAGGTACAGGTGGTGGCTTCCCCTGCCCAGCAGGCTATGGGAAGCACTGCCAAGGCAAGCTAACCTTTCTGCAGGAGGTAGAAAGAGCCAGCCTTCCCTTTTTGATTGAATGCAACTATTTTTTCTTTACAGAGTCTACACCCTTGAGTTTTTCTCTCATTTTTCCCTTGTGTTCCCATGATAACTTGACACAGAGTAAACATAAAATTTGTTTTTAACTCCAAACAGGCGTTTAGTAAATGCCAGAGATAATGAAACACTACAAGTTTGGAAAAAAGTAAACAGCAGTCATAGCAAAATAGTGCTAAAGAAATTGGCTCATGTAATCTAAAATAGTAAAACTACCAAGTTTTAAGGCTGAATTATTCCCAAAAGTAACACCATGACTTCACTCAGGAAGTATTACTCAGTGGGATTATAGCTGGAACATTTTCAACCTTAAGGATTCATCTTCAGAAACATCATTCTTGGAGTGAAAAATATCCTGAACCTCCCAGTCCTAGAATAGGTTCTCTGTTAATAACTCACACTTCTGCGTATCATAAACTTCAATTTGCTTATGAGTCATTTTGCTGTCCAAGAACTGTGTAAAATACAAATTTTATGTCAGTAAGGGTTAAGAGTCCAAGGAATTAAGTTTTCACTGAAATGTGGAATTTCCCTACACACTCTTGAAGAGCCTGTCTCCAACATGAAAATATTTAACTTTTTTTCTTAACAGAAGAAAATTCCATGCAGTTATTCATGGCCTCCCTGTAAGACGTGGTAACCTACATCCAGAGATAGGGGATAAGCTGGTCTCCTACCATGAAGTGGACTGTTCAGTGTGGTGAGAAGAAGTTGTTTTTACTTATTTAGTTACAAAAAATAAAAATAAAAATACCCAGAAAATTGACACTATTTGAAGCATGCAAAGCTGCATGACATGAAGAGCTTTGGGGAGCTTTTTCCCTTGGTACTTTAAACATGCTATGGAAATTTCTTGCCTGGTGACATAAACTAATGGATTGACAAAAATACAAATTCTACCTAGCAGGAATTGCAGTAAAGGAGTGTCTTATCCAGAGTGCACTAGAGAAAACATCGTGCTCATAGTATCCTTTCTATTACACAAGAAATCAAACAGAGCAAGAGTGTCCTTGATTCCACTCATAAATACTGTGTAGGAAACTGACAGTCCTTATGCTTTTATTTTTCCTTAAAACTGATATGGGGGTAGTGGTCCAGAATAAATATTTTCATCTGGTAAAACATGTGGAGTCATGTTCATTATACTAAATGTTTAACCTCATTTAAACTTAGTTTTTTTCCTTGAATGTCTGTTATTCTTCTATGCTTGTGAAAATGTGGTGCTCCCTTGGATGCCCACACGGAAATTTGCATTGGAATTAGGTTAAAGTAACTCACTCCTATAAGAGAATAAGTCAAGAAACTGGAACTATCTATAGTTTTCATTGCATTCCTCTCAAAAATGCTGTTGCTGCCACTGGTGGTAGTTTTTTGTGCTGGACAGCTAAAGTAAGAATTATGAGGAATTGGAAAGCTTTTCTGTATTTGTCATAAAACTGTATTTTAATGTTAGTAGCTCAGATCACTAATCTAAGTGGCTCCTTGTGTACCTGCATGCAAATGCATAGTCAGCACTCCTATTATCATGTCACTGCTTCCAAGTGTACCCTTGACAGCTCACAGACAAAAGTATCTCTTGAGGTGAAAGTAATTTAGTTATGTAGATCTCCCTATTATTTCAGTCCAAAAAGCTCAGCTTAAATAGAGACTATCAACTGAGTTGAAATGTTTTTGCAATATGCACTGATGCGAGACCAACAAACCTATTTCACTAAGGTGCCTTAAGTAGACTTGGATCTTTAGTTTTAGCTGTGCTATTACATTTCCTTGAAAGCTCCCTTACCCATAAAAATAAAAAGTAAGAGGGGAGACACATTTTCTTGTGACTTAGACGCATTTGGCTGTTGGTATTTATGTCCTTCAGTTTAGGGAATAATGAGTGGGAAATACACATGCCTTGTGCCTAAATTATCAACACTTGCATTCCCATGTGCTTTCCTGCTTGTGTGGAGGTACAAGCTGTGTGCTAAACACTAAAGTCAGGCTCAGATTCTTCTTACAGATGCACATGTGCAACTTTTATAGCAGTGAGTGAAAGTTGCATACATAGATTAAATTTTAAAATAATAGGACATTGCATCCATTTGCCTTGGATGAGAATTTTAGTTTAAAGAATTATCCATATACTGTAATTCAGTCCTTTAGCCCTTTACCATATTCATATTATGAAAATAAGCATAACTTTCACACACACGGTGTTAAACAAAGATTTAGTAGGAGGTGTGGAGTGGCTTGGTTGGGAAATCATGTGAATATTATGCACATACCTCTCCTGAGTAAACTGCTTATTGTTTCTGTTATTGTACTTCTGAACAATTTCTGTTGGCAATAGGGTATTGGCCATACATTCACAGAGTTTTGGGCAGAATCCATTCTGGATGCTAACTTGCATCCTGCTTTTTATCTAATGGGTGCTTCAAAATGAGGATTTTTTTACATGTGATAGTTTAGCACTTTATAAAAAGAATCATGGTTGAAAATACATTAAATTGCAGTAGGTATGCCACACTGAACACGTCAGGTAAAAAAGAGCTTAGTTTGACACACAAATTGTGGATATTAGCTAATTTACACATATAAACCGTGAAAATTTTATTTTGTATTCTGGAACAATTGTAACTCCATGATGTTGATTGTAATTTCATCTCTCATCACCAGCAGAGGGAGCAGCGGTGACTGAGCTGCACAAACCGTGGGGGTTTAATCCACTCTATCAGCCAAATTCCCTCTGCAAACACCCTGAAAAACCTCTAGTGCTATTGGCAGGAACCAAGGAAAAATATCTGATCCTTGAATACGTTTAAATATTCCTATTTTCTTCAAAATAAACTCTTGTGTGCCCCCTAATTAAATGAGTAGCATCAAATCTACAGCTTTGTGAGAAATACATGGCATACGAGTGGTGTTTGGAAAGAGATCAGAGACCTGACTACACAGACCATGGCCTTCACATCTCATAAGCCAAAATCATGCTTCAAAGATATTTAGCGAACTCTGTTTCTGATTTTGCAACTTAAACCGCAGTTCTGTGGGAAGACACATTTCAAATTTGAAAACTATAGTTACAACCTAAGATTTTGAAAGATGTTGGAATGCAATTCAAAATTGTCAGTTGTTGCAGTTTACTTTCAGATAGTGTTTAAAAGTGTGAGAATCATTACATCAGTCCTCATTTTAGCATTTTTATTCAACCAATCTAGCAAAAAAATGGAAATTCACAGCTGTTAAAAAAACATGTAAGAGAAGATTGGATTTAAAGCAGTATAGCCCATCTCCAAAGCTCTAGGTTTGAACACTTCTGCTGGGGGAAAGCAGTACAGAGACCCTCTGTTACACAACTCCTAATTGAGTCCTAATATGCCAGTAAATACATTAGTTGGCTCTCTGACGTTTCACCCATTTCAATAATCATCTTCACCAAACATGAACACCTATACTCTTGTCACTTAAGCTTATTCTCCCATATTTTCTTACAACAGCAAAAGCATTTAATAGCAAGGAATTTGAGAGTTAAGCCAATGTATTTGTCCCACCAACATCACCCTAACAAAGACATTGTAGACTAGATGACAAGGCTGTGCACGTGAACTCTGTCTTCCTTCAACCTTATCAGCACCTCTAATGGAAGATACTCTGACTACAAACCTGACGTGCTTATAAACACAGCCAAGACAAACCCAGCAGCCCAGTTCCTGCCCAGGATCATGTCAGTTCAGCTCATCCCAAAACCAGCCATCTAAAACTGAAAGCCTAACTCCCATCATCAGTCTGACTTTTATTACATTATTTCTGTAAAGCAGTGATAATATTGGGGAAAACGGTAGTTATGGAGACTTGATATTACAGGCAGAGAAAAGATCAAGGGTTTTTCTGGTGGTCTTGCAGGAAAAGAAGTGAGGGATCTCAGAGTTGCTCTGGGTTCTCCATCACTGTGTTATCACTCGCCTGGATGTAGGAGGCAGTGCCTAAGGAAGCACTACTGCAGGTTACTCTCAGCCTGTCTAACCTGCTAAGGACCTGGTCAGAATGCCTGGCAGGTGGGAGGTGGACACATGCTATTTGAAATGTTCACAGTGTTGTATAAGTAAATTATACTTAGTCACCGAAATGTCATTTATCCATTCTCAGTTTCCTGACATGTCACTGTCACTCTGGAGTCTTTTCTTAGCTATTGGTGTCAAGAATATGAGAAAATTAAATCTTACCTTGAGAGGCTTTACAATAATGACACACCACTCTTCAGAATCCAGATCTGCGTGGTCCTCCCAGTTACTTATTTGGTTGAGGCCTGGGCATTGCCCATAGATTTTTTTTAATACCTGCAAAGAAAGAAACTTGGTATCTTTCCTGACCAAAAGTATCTCTGATAAAGGTCAGTGTTACTGTGTCCAAACAGCTTATTCAATGGTCTATACTGCCATATGGGCTAAACAAAAGTCACATGGCTTTATTTTGTTAAACAAATATAATTTTAGCCACTTTGAAGAAAGGGCAGAGGATGGATTACAAGTGTAACTGTATCATTTTTTCTGTTTATCACACTTACAATAGAACCGTGAAGTTTGGTTTGCAGCATGTGATATTATTAACTTATATGCATTAATATTAATAAATAATATTAAAATCACTGTCATTAATTTTTGCCATTGGATTCCTTGAAAGGGAATTTAAAGCATACTTTCACTGTATATTTAACACAGTCCATTTTGTCAATTTTGTTATGTGTGATTCCTCTTGAATTTTTTAATAATTTTTATAATTTGCCAGAATTGTCTGTCATGCAGGAAAAGAACCAACGATTTCAGAATTTAGAAGGATGAGTAACACTATTGACAGTGATACTAATAAGTCAGTAATTGAAGTTCTGCATATCTCTTTCATACAGCTCTAGCCACTGGATGTTAATGAATTACATGGTATTTACTAATGCAGCTAAAATGGGTCTGAGTTGTTGGATCCATAAGCTATTTTTGCCTGCATTCTGCAAAAATGATAATTTATCTTTAAAAAATACTGCTTTGCAATGTTGCTTTCTGATCACTGCATGTGTCACTACTTAAATCAGAAACATTTTTTGCCGCTAGTACTGAATGGCTAAAGTTTCCACATGCTTTAAGTGCATACATATTCATCTGCAACATGATTGCTTATTTTCCTATAGCTTAATTTGCCCAAGCATACAGAAATCTGCTCCAATGTTTTCATTGAAGATGACAAATATGCAATGATACTGTAGGCTGTCTGGTTTCGGTTGTGATCCGTAAGTGTATGTGCCATTTAACAACCAATAAAATATGACAGGCATATACAATTCTGTCTGAGCAGGAAAGGAAATTTTATTGCTCAGGTTTTAGTCACACATGCCTTACATAAAGTTGTACAGTCAGATCCGTATTTTATTGTTACTTGCCATATGTGTTACACCCTCTAGGCATGAAAGAGCAAGCTCGAAAGCATTAACCTTATCTGCAGAAGAAGAAATTACTTCAAATAAGTTTATAGTCAATACAGTCTTTCTTTAGGAACAAAGCAAAAAGACTGGAAACAAATCTACATATCTCATATACTTCAGCCACAGAAGAAAGGAACCTGTATTACAATCTTAGTTTTATCAGCTTCTTTCTTAAACACTGTATCTCCTCTTACACGCTGAAATAATTTGATATGCACTACTATGGATCACTGACATCAATAAGTGCTATCTGTCATCTCCCTACCCACTGTATCCCCCCAAAACTCCTGGTACTGGGGGTCTTGGCCTCACACAGAGAAAACATTGCTAATCTTATAACAAGGTTATGTGCATAAATTATGCATACATTTATCAGAATCACCAGGTATGTTGTTCAGGGGTAGATCAGTGGTGAACAGAGAACTCAGCAGGACACATCTGCACTCTGTTCACACTTCTCGGGTTCCTTGTACAGCTCAGCAGGGGAGGGCAAAAGGAGAGGTGATGATTTTGAGGCACTTCTGCAGTTACGGAAGAATTCCAGAACAAATTCCACTGTCTTGTTATTTCAGAATATACAGATTATATTTTCTTTAATACACATGTAAACCAGAATTTATTTTTACGATGTACTACCTGCGTTTATCTCCACCAGTTGAAGAAGTATGCTAACAGCCTGCAAAGCATTACAAGGGCAGGATATGAACCTACACAGGATATGAATTTATAAATGTCAAAGGAGTGTAGTAGTAGCAGCAATATGTAAATCAAAGTTCAGAAAGCCAGAAAATCTTACTTCAAGATCAGCTGATACAAGGTAGCAATGCAGTTATTTTTTGGAAAAACAAGTACTTTTGTGGCACCAGACTGAGGGACTGAATGATCAGCAGGCAATGACCTGACAATGATTGATTCATGATAGAAGAAAGGGAGAGAAAACAAGTTCTATTTTAGATTCCAGCATGCAACATACCAAAAACACTGAGCAAGGTCTCTGAAAGCCAAGTAAGGAAGCTTGCCAGCTTTTCTGTTTCTTTGGGCACTTTATCTATCAAGACAAACTGGAAAAAGGAAGAGCTACAATATCTTCATTTAAAATGTACTAGGTAGCTGTCTGAGATAATTTTAAGCAACATTGGTAGAAATAAAGGAGGATCGAAGAAATAGCATCTAGAATATTTAAGACATTTATCCTGGATAAAGTTGCTAATCTCAAGCTTCAAATAAACTAATACCGAGCTCACCCAAGAAAAACTTCAGTGCAAGTTCCTTAGAAAGAAGAAAAAAAGAATGTTTTTTCTCTGCAATCACACATTCACACAGAAATAGCGTATTTTTATATATAGCTAATGTTTGATGATTTTATGGCTGACTATAGAAGTCTGAGGATTACAGAACCATTGCCTGAAGAGTGAACGCTTGAATTTAGCCTTATTAGTTGCTAATATTTTTCCTGATTCTGTTTTTTTTTTAATAAAGTGATTTCAGGTTTGTGAGCAGCTACCTGTAATAGGAAACAATCCGTTTGAAACACTGGAGAGTGTAAGTAGAAGGTGTTAATTATAGCTAAATGCCCAATTCCCCTCCCCCCCTCTGGGCTAAACCCTACAGTTTTAGGCTGCTTTCATTTCAGTAACCATTTGATCTTTCCCAGGAGAGGATTTTGTACTATTTCTTTTAATCTTCTCTGCATGCAGTTCAAAACTGGCTTGCCGAACTCAATTTAAGTTAGTGTTTGCGTTTATGAGGAAAGGATTGCAGGGTCTACAACAAAACAATTAAAATAATGTTTATAAATGTCAGTTAAAGGAAATCGTGTGAAGTAAAGTTACGTGCTTATGAGTGCATCTATACCAATTTTAGAATGATGCTGTTACTCTCTTTGCTCACTATGATCTGCAGGGAAAATATAATTTAGAAACCTTAGACTTTTGGTAAGTACAATAAAGCTTTTACTATGGTGCCTTTGCAACTAGTAAACAATTAAGCAAGTAATTTAAAAAATATTTTAAGAATAAAACACACTCTATACACATAAGGATCTTCAGTGACCATAAGTAATTAACCAGACAGAACAAAGTTAAACAAACACGTAAATCTTTGCAGGCTGGACATTCTATGCAGTAAATAATGCAACACCTCCACTGTCACCAGATAATGTGCAGTGTGCTAAATTCCACTGAGCCACATTTTGGCACTAGCATCAGTGCCAAAATGTGGCTTATCTTGTAACTTTTCTTGTAACTTTCATCTCTATGGATCAAGTCTCCAGAAATCAAAATGGCTCCATTGAATCAAACTAGACGGGATTTACATTAAAGTAAAAGCAGGTCATGCAGTCAGCTAAAATATTGCAAAATGTGTTTACCCATCTCAAAATATTGCTCCAGATCTCATTCCTTTTGTAAGAATGTTTATAAATACACAAGAATTATTTTCCACATCCATTGTTTTAATAAAGTTCCAAAGAGACATTCATTTCCCAACTTCCTGCTAGCACTGCAATAGCAAAATATGCTGCTGGTGCTGGCCATAGTCATGTCCACAGTTGGGTTCAGACAAAGTGACAAATCAGCTGTAAGATCCACATGCACACAGGAGAAGTTGCAGCAATACCCTAATTATGCTTACAACAGAAAAATATACTGCCAGAAGTAATGAATAAATACTTTGCAAACAAAGGGAAAATCAAGATACAAGGAAAATAAAAAGTAGAAAAAAAAGAAGAAATGAGAAATCTAGCACTATATGTACTGGTCAGGACCCCACAGAATAAGGATTTCCTTGCATCAATATAACAAAAACAGTTGGTAACTTCATTTGGATAGCCTCTGCCAGTCCAAATAAAACGTAGCAAAGCAAATTTATACTCAGGCCCCATTAAAACTGACTAATTTCAGAGTTGTTGAATTTAGGAGCATAGTATCATATAACTGGAACCAGAAGCTAATGTACTGAGAGTTGAGTTTCCCTAAGATGAAATATTAATTCATGTTTATTGTGAATGTTGATTGTTTTAATACCCTGAATTGAGATACAGAAGATTAGATGTAATGGGTTCTTTCCACATGTCACAAGTAATCTAGTTGCTCTTTTAACTGTAAATTCTGCAAGACTTTTTTTCTTACCTAAAAATTCAAGCAAATGATTTAAAATTAAACCATTTTTCCAGCACGTGTTAAAACGTGTAAATGATAGAACTGGCAGTATGATGATTGTTTTAAAGATAAGCATTTTCTTCATCATCTTCAAGGACATCCAGATTTATGATCTAATCACTCAGCCCTTTAACAGGATGCATTTGAGTTTGATTAAAAAAGAAAACAAACAGCAGTGCGGATTTATTAATGAAATCTGGGTGACCTTTTCACATATGGAACACTCTCAAAATAGCAACTTTAAAGCTGAGTATGGTCTCCGTAGCTGCTTTAGCTTCTCCCATCCTAGTGTACAGCATGTTTTTGGTGTGCTTTTTTAAATTGGCAAGTGCAAATTTTGGGAAACCATTTCCCCCTCCCCCTCCTTGAACTTTAATTGCTTAACCTACATCCTAATTCAAGTTGCTCATAAACCTTAGCCTTTGTTGTAGGTCCGACAGCTGCGTTATGTCAGTAGCAAGTAAAACCTTCACAAAGTTCCGGAATGCTGCAAGACATTTTATAGGTGCTGCAATAAAAGGCAAATTGAATTTACAAAAATGCATTTGTCACTGATTAAAAACTTACAAAGTTAATTGGAAACACAGTGTAGGTGTTGCCACACAACTAGAGGTGTAATTGGTGGTTTTAATTCAGTTGGAGCATGGGGGAGAGTAGCTGTTCATGTAAGGCCAGCAATGTTTTTCATATTCCTTTTCCCTTGAAGAAATGGTGTTTTTACTGGAAGACTTGCATGAATGGTCAATAGCATTAAGATGTTAGCTGAGGAGTAGGGATGACTTCCATGCTCAGCTTTCAAGGCTGTATCAAAGTAAAATTTGCAAATACCAGTCAGTGCCCATTAGTAATTGCAGGGTCCTTTGGGAAAGTTTTCCAGTCCTTTTCTTGTTTTAGGTTGGCAAAGCTGACACAGCAAGTGAGAAGGGGAGAGGGAGGTAACCAACAGCCCTGGCAATCAGCACCCTCCCCCTGGAGCTGAGTGAATTATCTCCACATAATCCACTTAACCTTTGCCATTGTAGGACCTGGGAAGCTGAAGGTATTTTTAAACTTGAGTCTTTTAATTGCCAGTTTATAGTGTCACTAGTCCAGCTCAGCTGGAAGGAGGAGGATTGGAAAATAGTTCCATGAGGCAATAGCTTTTCACCTCAGCTAGGAGTCCTAATTATTATTGGTTTTGTGGCTCAACGTCCTCTAAGACTGTGGGGACAGTGATCTACAGTGAATCCACAGGTGACGGAGTTTCTTTAATGTATCACCACTTCTGGTTAACATGGCTAAAATGTCAGAGATTCTAAACTACTTACAATGTTCAACTTGGGTAACAAACATATTATCATCAGTTCTCAATATGCAGAAAAATCCAAGCTAACACAGAACTTTGTGAAAACAACTCTGTAACAATAAATTTTAGTAATATGAGAAAGCTCCTTTGCAATTTTTATTCTTGGTAATCTCCACTTGATGTTAAATTTATTATTTTATTATTTACTTGATATTAAATTTCTTAAAATTTCACATCATCCCCTTATCAGAAAAACATGCCTTGAACAAATACTGAAGGATCCTTCTGGGTAGTTTTCCAAAGACAAGCTATGGAAAATTTGATTAGGAAGTGATTAGTTCAGTAGATTGCAATAGCCTGTGAGAGCCTTCTGCTGTATTTTTATTCTTGGCTGCTTAAAATTTAAATACTGCTTACCTATTTTATTGATGAATTTTCCACTGTGCTGGACTGCGTGTATGTCCACATTTCAGGGATCGTCAAATCAGGTAAGGAACCATGCATGTGTTCTTCACAGAGACACCAAGAAATGGACACTGCATCTTTTCCTTGAATTTTCAAAAAAGCCCCAAAGAGTTAGGCATTTAGCTTCTTTGTACATCTAAAGTTTAGAGTCACTGGATCATATAGGTCCCTTCAAGATCTCTGGGTAAAAATGGGATACTGATTCCTTTTATTAATACTCAGGAAATTCTCAGTCCTATCATTTTTACTCCTTATTCTCTTCACAGTTTTAAGTTTCCCACCCTCTGGCAGAGATGAAGGGAGCACATGGATGTCTTGCACTGCTGGGTGCACTCATACTTCACTGTGCAAGGATGTGGCAGACCTATAATGTTAGTTACTCTGCAGCAACACTGATAATCAGTGTCCATCATGCTTGTACTATATATAACAATCCAAAAAACCCTAATGGTGCACACTCCCAGAGCATTTCTGAAAAGGAATTACTAACTCAACCATCTCCTTTATTAACATTCTTTGGCGCATACTCAACCAATAGAAAACCTCCCTGTGTGATACTTTAGCATCAGTACAGAAAGAGAAGTATTCTTGGAAATCCATGTCAAAACAGACTTGCTGTTTCTCACCATGGTCTCTGTGTCATCTCCTTGATCTTTTATTAATGATAAGGAAGTGAACAGGAGTAGTCAGGACTCAGAAGCAACAGCAGGGATGATCCAAATATTCCATTTCCACTCCTGCTTCTATAATTCAGCAATATATATGGGAAAGTCCCTATTACATATTTTCACTTGCACTATTACTTATTTTCACTTTGAAAAGAAACACTGAGTAGAGTAGGAAAAACAAAAAAACCAAAAAATTATTTCTAATTCTAAATGTATACTTTTATCCAGGCCTACTGAGCAAGAAAGATACCCACTTTGGTATCCCTTCTCACCTTCACATGTTCATATCAGATGCTCGGCTTTTCAGAGAACTTAGAAAATTGAGAAAAAGAGAGAATGCCATGGAAGACTGTAGTCATGCCTGTGACTTAGCCAAGTCCTCCACTGGGATAGTTCTGGGCTAGAATTTCAGCAGATTTTTGTGAAAATTCATTTTTCTTGACTCATGTACCAAGATGATCAAAACATATGTGGTAAGAAGGAAGAAATGGGATTAAATAAAAGAGAAAGTTTGGCTTACTTTTCTAATTTTTCTGTTATTTCTGTAGTTAAGACTTTATTGGAATGATCAGGATTGATATAACATTTTGCAGTGAAAGGATAGGCAGAAAGATGGGACTACTGCCTTCAATGCAAGACCAAAGGAGCAGCACATCAGCCATACCTTTCTTTCCTCTGGACAGGTTCCAAATACAAAAAAGATTAAACAAAACCCTGTATTCATCTTGATACTGGGAGCACTCAAAACCAATTTAAGTATCTGCTCTGGTTTAGATGTTAATTTACTTTCTTGGATGAGGATTTAGAGAGGTTTTGTGAACAAATGAAAAGGCTTCTCTTGTTTCCAACTCTACCTAATTATTTTTAACTCCCCCCTCCCCTTTTCTGTTTTGTATAAAAACCTTGGAGGCATTTCCAGGTTATACCTTAAAGAGTTGAGATTTCTCCTCTGAGAAGATCCCTTTGTGTCTGGCTATAGCATAGTGAAACTGGCCATTACAGACAGCTGCAAGTCTTAAGTACCTTCCTCTGTTAAAGCCATGGAAGAACCGTAGAGCCATGCCCTGGCCACCTTCTCTCCCAGCCCTCATGTCCCAGACAGGCTGCCATGACTCCAGCCATGACTGCTGGGCCACCTGGGTGCCCATTGAACCACCCTGGAGTTAACAAAGGGGTTTGTACTACTGCATAAATGAGGAGTGGTAACTGATACTTAGGGGGTACAGCTCTGTTTTAAAACAAAAAAAATTTACAGATTTTCTCCGAAGTGTTACAGTCTCCATTCTGACCCTCTATACTATCCCTAAATCCTCCAACAGCCTCATGAATGGGAGATGTTTTTCTTAACAGGAGTGGTAGGTAAAACACGGTGCAAGCTGCATGGTAAGGGTTTTGCCCTGGCCTTCAGCTTCTCATCTTTCCTGAACAGCTGTGAGCATGTAACATAGCTTAAATTCATGTTTCCTCTGGTAGAAATGGTCACAAAGATGGAGAGAGAGAAAATGCTTTCAGAGCTTTACTGGCAGCTGCTGAATACAGGAGCTGATATCATCTAAAGTGATATTTTATATAGCCTGAGAAAAGTTTCTTTTATATATATGTTCTCCTTTAGCAGCTTAACTTCACTTGCAGCTGATAAGATGGATCTTTCACTGAGTCACAATAAGGTTCTTAAGATCTCAGTCATACTTTTCCCCACAGAGGAAAAACACCTCTCCCTGTCAGCCGAAGGATTGTAACTCCAGATTAAAGTGAAAGAGCAGAAATGAAGCCTCTCTGAAGGAGCATGGTCCTTCCCTCCTTCCTGTAATCGGCTGCAGCTGACCGCACAGCAGACAGACAGCTCCTAAAATTGTACATGTGCATTATACCATAAACTAAATTGGAAGTTACATACCCATATACCCACCACTTTCATCTCCACCATGTAGGTAAATATATTGCTGCCTCTCTGAGCAAAAAATTTTGACCTTGATGTGATGGAAAATACCAGGATGGTAGAGCACACTGTTGAACAATTTAGCCAATTTCATTCATTCATTTTCATGAATATGAGACATGATACCACTGCTATTAATTTAATAATATTATCCAAAGCTGGTAAAATCCTTCTCACTGTTGTCTGATCTCAAATTAGGGAAAAAAATAATCATCCATTTCTTACAAGAACCTTTTAGTAAAGTCAGGTCAGGTTGCCCAAAGAGACCTGCAAGATCCCATGGACAGGAGCTCAAACAGTTTTGATTAATGAACCTAAGTAATGAACTACCATCTCCTTTCTATTCCCACCACCCCTATCATTAGCACAATTCATATGCTTCTTTTGTGTTTGCAAATATACGTATGCTGTGCTTGCTCATCTACTTAGGGTGGAATGTGAGGGAAATTGTCAAAACAGAAAAGGTTCACAGTGTAATCAAGAAACGAAGTATTTTTTCCATCTCATGATATATTCCTTGTATCACACTTCCTTCTTAACTGGAAGATATTGTTGTAGTGGTGAAGAGACACAGAAATTGTGGTTGCATTTCAACATCTTAGGGCGGACATCATATATTCACATATTGGTTTATTTTCATTTTCAGGAAGGGTTGTTTTTTCACATAATATTTTCTGGGTATAAGAAGTAATAGAAAAGCAAAACAAAGAAAATAATGAAGACCTGTGGGTGATGCACCAGTTGTTAGAAGGACAGAAAACGATGCTTGGAAAGTAGAGGCTGTGAAGATTTGGAAGTCATTGCTGAAAAGCAGCTGGAAATGATGTCATAGAATGACAAAGAAAAACCTAACGTGGTTCTTCAAGATGTAGATGGAAATACTGGGGAAAATGTGGTAATAATAGTGATACATGTGACATCAAATCTATTTCTGAGGCAGGGTGTTTGGCGTGGGATGTACCCACCCTTGGGAAGTATGTTGACATAGCATAAAAACTCAGAAAGAAAAACCCTGAAAAGTGGGAACCTACCATTCTGCAGAGATTTGGAATAAGCTCAGTCTATTTAGTTCATCCACAGCTAATTAAGAGATAATTTGATCACGGTCCATGATTACCTACAGATGAAGACATCTGATACCTATAAACAGACACAAGTATAGGAAGATATAATGATTGGAGAAAAGACAGTGAAGCATAAAGCGAGAATAAAGTGCAAAGGGTACTTAAACACTGGAACTATTTCCACATGGCAGATTCATCTTCATCTGAAGATTTTATATCAATTTTGATGTCAGTCTGAAGAAGCAGGATATCTTGCCGAGAACTTAGAAGCTTGATGCATGGAACATGAGGTGAATTTCTACTGCCTCTTTCATGCAGGAGGCCAGGTAATATCAGATGAATGCAAGGTTGATGACGGATTAATAAGAACTTGTGATCATTGCTGATAAATGTGAGCTCCTAGAGAATGTCTGCCTATTCATATAAAGATAAAATTTTGAAGATTTTTATTGGTTTGGCTGAATGAGCTGTTTTCAGTTATATATCACAAAACTTCATTTTTAATCTGAAAACAAGGCATATGATAATTTGTTTGCCATATCAGTGTGAAAGTCTATTGGCAGGAGCCAATTGTCCATAAAGTACAGCATATTACCTAAATCACTAAAAAATAATTATCTAATTATATACATACTTTAGAATCCTTACCTTGTAGCTGGTTTTCTGGTTTAGCCAGAGCCTCTTCAGAGTCTTCATCTGTGAAAGCTGCTTCAGTATGCAGAGCTCCTAATAAATGGAAACAAAATGAGGAGCATTCATTCTGGAAGGAAAGCACACATTATTAATGTAGTTTTATGTTGATTAGAGATCAGTTCTGCTGTAACTTTTTCCTCTAATCTGACCAGAACAACAACCTATATCCAAGACAAGGACATCAGAGGTCTAATCGGTTCAGTATTTTCTTTGAAAGTCCTTTCCAAATTATTCTTGACAGAGTTTGCTTTATGAAAACAAAGGAATATGAAGTTCATGGTTTTATGAAGCAACCCAATCCGAGATGTCTTCCTTGAGTGGCAGTAGTTTGCTTAAAGCTGATTTCTTCATACACTTCACCATGTTATTTTGCCCTTATTGAATTTCACCTACCATTTTATTGCCCAGACAGTTATAATGACAGCTGCAGGCAATTTCTGTTTATGGTTTTACATTTGACTATTCTCAATAATTGTATATCTTCAAACTTTGTCCTTGGATAACACACATCCTTTTCCCAGTTTAGTTGTTAATTGAAAAAAAAAGAGAGAAATAAAGGGAAATATCTGTATATATATGCAAATATAGAAAAACGTACATTTAAACACCATTTCATCTGCTACTTTTCTTCTTTTAATTTCCCTCAGATTTTTTCTGGTTTGTATTATAAAAAAAACCCGATCTGTGTGGAAAATTAGTGACAGATTATAAATATTTCTTTAATCACAGATTCTGAGTACTGGTAACATTACTTCCAAGGTATATGCTATCTGACTTACAAATCTGACATTTTATTGGCTGTCTCATTTTGTTTTCTTTCATATTTCACATTTATGATATGTTCAGACATACCCCTGTTTTGTTAAGTAGGAATCTGTGTGGTCTTTGATATAAGGCATAATTTATTTGACAAGGAAATATGAGATGGTGCCTTGAATCTGCATTTAATTGATGGATTGAGAATTTTTAGCATTGCAACTAGACAGATTCTCATCCGATGTGTCATGGAAGGAGCATTCTCTTAATCTGTTCTCCTGTGAATTAAAATACATGTATATGTATTTTGAGGAGTAATTTTTAAAGTTCTTTATTGAAGGTAGTTAGCAGGGTTTTCATACATATCTGACATTCAAATACTAAAAGTGATTGATGCTATTATCTGTTCATAAGGGTATTTTTATATCCATGAGAAGTGAGTGCTCCATTCTGACAAGTCTTCAGGAAATATCACTAACACTGCAAATGAAGACTACCCCTTGGTAGCACGTTAAGGGTGGATATAAATATAACCTTTAACCAGCAATGCAAACCTGATGTGAGTTTGTGCTTGTAATTAAACTTTCTGCTCTCTAGACATCAATCAGCCCCATTAAAAACATTCTTAATTGATAATTGCATTATTCTTCTCCATGGTTTTACATAGGGCTGTATAGCACACCAAGAGCTTTCAGAGACTTCAGTACTGTCGTATGCTCAAACGTGCCCTCTTATACAGTCTTCTGCTCATTACTATTTCTGTTTAGCATCTTCACAGCTCTTCCAGCTGTCATGTAAGCTTACGGGATGCCCTCAGTCTGAGACAACTGTCTTTTAACACTTATGTAATTATTAATGCCAATGCAATGCCTGGTTACTGGTACTTCTTGAGACATTTTCATATGGAGTACAAAGACAGGTTTTTGGTCATCTTTTCTGACAGAGTTCTGCTTCTTAAGTATTACAAAGCTATTTTAGAGCCCTGAGGATGCTGGCAACTAACCAAGCCTCTGAACATCAGGTTTTCAGTATACGTTTCAGTATATGTTTGTCTACTTTTTCTCTTTCCCTTGTAAAGGGAAATTTTGAGCATGGCTACCTCCAGCAAACTCTACTGCCTTCCTTAACCAGGAAAACACTACTGGCCTATGCAAACTATTGGTTTTTTACTGGTTCAGTATTTTGGCTGTTTGGAGAGTTTTTATGCTTGGTTCCACCCTTAACCCCAAGTACTATTTTAGTGCTTTATAAAAGACCAAGTTTTGTGTCCAGTGCTCTGACATAATTCTGAAGTTGAGCTAACAAACCCCTAAACAGCAGAGATGGCATTCCTCAGACAGTGCTCCATGGAAATTGCACATTAGAGCAGAGGGCAGCTGTGGCCACATCAGTGGCACTGCAGCAGTGGAGAACCACTACCGAGAGTCAACATCAGAAGGCACTCACTCACTAGCTAAACATGAAAGTCAAAGGACGAGGCAGATAATGTTTATTTACCTACAAGACAAATGGCAAAAAACTATTCTAATATCCCTTAACAGAACAATGGCAATCTGTGTTACAATCAGTACCAAGACTGCACTTTTAAAAACTTCCTAAAAGGCAAATTTTGTATTTTTGTGACGTCTTGCAGAGCCTCTAGAGACTGGACTGGTAATCTAGAAAGCCTGTCATTTGTTGTTTGAATAAGAATTGCAAAAATCAGACAGTATATTCCAAAATTAAAATTAAAATAAAGGTGAGGTATTATATTGCAATGGCCTGCTTCAATTGTAGCAACCTCTCTCCGGTTTTTACCTTGCCTGCAGATTTGTGCAATAAAATAATTGACATTTTTCATCATTATGTCTTTATATCTTTCATGAGAGAACCACTCTCCTAGTTATCTTTATTCAGTGCTGTTAAAAAAAAAAAAGATAATGTCCCTTACTTCATAAAACAATGCCTTTTAAAAGCTTTCAGTTTAGAGCTAGTGTTAGGCCATGATGAATTGCTGAATGGTTGATTTCCTGACAGTGTTTCACTAACCTTTCGTGACAGCTTCTGGGTTACTCTACCTGGTAGTTTGCACTATAATTATGGCTACAGTGAGATGTCTCCTAACTATTTCCTTTATTTTTAACAAGATTCTTAACACCCTCTGTAGGTGACAAAATGCAGTTACAGACATGAAGTGTCCCCTCGAGGAAGGTTGTTCACAGATGCCACCAGTACTTTAGTAGTGCAACTGTTAAATGAAACAAAAACAAAGAATCAGATTTTTTAAACATCCAGTTCAAATAAAAATTTAATTAAAAGTTATGAAGGCATTTTATTGATTAACAATCTTAGTAATTAAATACTGTTGTTGACATTTTTTTTGGTTGGATTTGTCCTTCCTTGGAGATCTCTAATTGTGGTATGGCTTTACATTTATTGATAACTCTTTTTGATGAATACAGATGCCACCTTTTATGGCAGTCGTTGACAGAGTAATCATATTGTGAGAAATACCAGGCTTATGTAGTAACAGGTGTTGCAGTTATACATGCTGATATCCACTGGGAAAATATGTTTGCTGCTATCATGGGTACACAATAAATGGAAGGTGCAATAAAGCACAAGCTAACATTTTGAAAATACTTACAACTCTAGGAACTTTATTGCAGATTACAAGCACTTTGATCTCTGTCCAGTACTTAAATCTTAATTATCAGACTAATTGCACAGACTATGTTCATTTTCAGTGGTAATTCTTTCATGAAATGCTATGTGAAATGATGTGCTATGGAGGAAAAGGTTCTGCAGTTTTGCCCAGGGCCACTGCAATGCAACTGTTTGAAAGACTGCAAAGCAAATCCAGAGTCATAATGCCCAAGTGTGTAGACTCTGCCAAAAAGCCAGATGCTGCTATGGGAAGCATTATGTATCTTTTCTACTTTGGCACCTGGGTCCTGCTATGAGCAGCCATGTCTAATGTCTGTCTGCAACTTCAGATTCTACTGGTGCCTTAATAACAACATTTTTTTTTTTGGTAGAGTGTATAGATAAAGATTCCCTTCTAATCCCTCTTCCATTCATCATTCAGATTGCTTGCAAAGCAAGACACACGCAAAGTTCTAAAATGTGCTCTCCTCACTCACTGGTGGTAGTGTGGTACCTGTGCTCACTCCATGTACATTTTTCTCTTTCTTAAGATTATGGCGAAGGAGCCTGATCAAACTAGACTTCTTAGAGACAATCTTCTTCACTGAAATAGTTTGTTTTCTATACCGTTAGTTTGGGGTTAAGATGTAACTTTTTGTTTCTTACCAGTAATGAAGGCTAGTAACTATTAACCAGCTGCTCAAAAGACTTACAAATTGAAGAAGAAAATTTATCATATACCATCCATATTTAAGGCAGCAACAATACTGCCATAATTTTATTGGAATTAATATCTCACTTTCAAAGAAAAAAGAAAAATCCTTTTTATGTGGCCCATTGTAGAAATTAAGATAAAGCAGCATTGCCTCTATCTAAGAGTTCCTCCAATGTGTTCCTTTTGATACTCTTATGATGTACATAATGAGGGTGGCCCAATCACACTCTTTCCTGAATGGAATGGAGATAAAAGCAGCATTGTATTTGAAATCAATAGAAGTGACTTGTGGCCTGTGATGAAGAGTGTCTGGCTCCAGAATTATTATATTAGCTGGTGCTAAGTGCTGACTATGCAATAGGATGTTTACAAGAAAAAAATACACTGAGGTATCTCCAAAAGCCTAATGCTATCCTGGGAAGCAAGTCTGTCGAGACTGCCTATATGGAGTATGATGGGAAGAGACTCACACCCACACTTTTGTGAGACAAATGAAGAGCCCAAACGGAAGCATCTCCTGTCACATATAGAATGAAAGGCTGAAAGGCTCTGCATTAAACTTTACACATCTGCTATTCTAAGCACTTTAATCAACAGCATATTTGACTGAGTTCAGAAAGTTGTGAGTGGGCCAGGGACTTGGACACATTTTCTGAAAGTTACTGACTTTCATATATTGGTGAATTTGAGGATTACCTTGCATTTAATGGTAGTAATCTGATGATTTTTGGTAATTCCTTGTTTGGACTAAGACTGCTGATATTCATCGTTGTAAACAATAGTCATAGCTAATTAATTTTTAGCTGCCTGCTAAAAAATATTTGAAAACTCAAGGGGAATTTTGATGGCTGGCATAGTCACTTAATATTTTGAAAATCAGAGACTGTATATGGGAGAGACCTTTCCCTTTTCACTGACTGCAGAGACAGATGAGCCTACATTAAAGCTGGTATCTCTCCCCAAACACCTTGCTCTCTCCCTCCCTGTGTATGCTAATTAATTTGAGCAGCTGCACAGAGCCACATCCCAGGGAGGTGACAACCCAGGCAGGGAGCCCATAGGTTTCTTTTGCTATTCACAGGGAGACCTAAAAACAGTAGGAAAACCATGACATGGCACAGTGGTATGAAGGCCATCACTCAGTCTGTAGTTTGAGTCATGCTGGACATTAGTAAGCTCCACTTATGCAATTAGGATAAAAGAATCATGGATAGAAATGAGCACATCCATGTCACTGAGAGACAATCACGGATACAATTATGGATACGAAATGCTGCCAAAGCTACCTGCTAGTGGAATTACCAAACCACCGGAGCAAAGAGATCTAGTATGGCCTCCAGCTATGCATATACAAATAAAGCACCAGAATGCCTGCAGTCAGGGAAACAGATGCTGTTCTGCCATCTTTTTCTGTTGACAAAGTTGGAGAGCACTGGGCTACCCAGTACAGCTCTTTCAGTCTCACAAACACCACATACAGGATCCACAGGAGCAGTGGGAATACAGGACAAAAGAATGCTACAGGAAATTCTGACAAAGCAAAGGCAGAAGATACTACATAATTATTTCCCTTAAAATCACAAAGACTATTGAAGGACATTCCTTATTACTTCATTGTGACCTTCCCAGGAATATAGTTTTTTCCCTGTATATTTGATTGTGGTTTTACTTCTTCCCTTAGTCTGGATCTTGAGGTAGTGAAAACTATTATACTCTTGAGCATAATGGAAAAGCCTTTTCTTACAGAAACATTTACCTGTTTGTGAATGATAAAAAGCAAACATTCTTAGCAAGTGCTGAGACCACCACAAAAAACATTGCAATGTTATTAAGAAAACTGGAATCTCCTTTTATACCTGCAGTCATCACAACACTGTCAATACCTGCTGCATCTGAGTGGCCTTGGAATGACCTACTGCAGTCTAATCCTCACTTCATCTACTCCATAGTTGCCTGCAACTTCTGATAATGCACAGAAAACAAATTTATAAACAGAAAACAGCATCCAGTTTTATTTTTATTTTCTTCTGTTTGGTTTTTTGGAGGGGATGGTGGTGACAGGGACAGAAGCCAGAGGTCTGTTAGAAAGCAGATCACCTAGGTAACAAAACTCAAAATATTCTTTTCATTCCCATCATAGGCAGGGTGTGATTACACAAGTATTTGGTTCTGTGCGATATTCCTTCTCTTTTTCCTAGCTGCCATCCATTTAACTATTTTATTCACTCTGCAGCACTATCCTAGTAAATCAGCTGTTATATTTCCAAGGCCCCAGTTCAATACGGTACTAAGACCATTCCTAACTTTTACCATGAGTATGAATCTAGTAATAAAGTTTTGCTACAAGCCTAATAATATTACTGTACTGAGTCAAGACTAACATCTTGGGAATATTAATGCATTTCAAATGATAGCACAAGAACCCTATATTCTTATGAGAACTTTAAAACCACCATGAAATACAGTTTAAGCATATCAGTGGTTACTGTAACTGTAAAACTGAATAAGGGAGTTAGAATGAGTCGGGAGGTTCTTATGTGGAAGTAATTACTGAAATCCTGCCCAGAAATATGCTTAAGCTCCACATTTAAAATAGGACATATTGATAAGCAATTGTGCTATTTATCTATTGAAGCTGAAAAATAGCTGAACTCCATGTTGTAATGGATGATAATCAGACATTTTCATCTGCATGCTCCCACACTGAAAGAAGCTCCTGGACAAACAGGAGCTTTTGTCCCTGACTGAATTCCAACTGCCAATTTTAGATGGTTGGAATGTGGCTTTCTCATCTGCACCAGAGCAGACGTAGCAGCCTATCATGTTCCTGTTGCTGCCAGCTCTTTACTAATTTGTACAATGATAAGCACCTATTTCCATCGCTCCTGGTAATCTTGTCATTTCCATGATGTCATCAGCACAAGTCAGAAGAGAAAAGGTCAGTGGTACAATGATGAACCGTATATAAAATGAGCCATTAAAAAAAGAAAAAAAGGCTAGACATTTAAAGGCCCAAGCTTGCCAAAGCACAGTAATAGCTATCCTGACCATCTCAGCATGTATTTCTTATGTTATTCCCATCATAAGCAAAAAAATTCCCTCCGCACTGCATTTTCCCAGTGGTACTTCGTTTACTGTACAAGGGAGCCCAGTTCTGCTCAGGGAGACCATTGTGATTCTGGATGAATGTACTTTTAATAACAGCCCCCTGTGCGTTTACTGAATTTTTTGAGCATCCACATTCTGCCTTTTATTTTCTCTAGTTTCTATACTACAGAAATACATACTTAAATGTGGCATATAGATTTTTACTCCCTTTATGTAAAGAGAGTAACTGAAAGCAGTATAACGCAAGCTTTGTGCACCAGAAATGAAACAGGAAATAAAGTCAAAATTCAGACAAAAATCAATGTTATAAAAAACTTTTGAAATCAAGTGACTATGCTTATACATAATGGGGGGAATAAGGGAAGGGAGGGAGAAAATAGAGAGACAAGGAGCCATGTTCAGAGACTGCCACCAGGTAACTAGTGCTGTGTTACTGCTCAGCCTGCAGCCAGACCCCACCATAGGCACTACTCGAGGAGCCGTCTGTTGCTCTTGTGTTACTGTTATCAGTGAAAGCAAAGCTGGAGAAAAAATGATGCCATTTCAGAAGGTAACTAGCTGCAGGATTCTGGCTAAAATTGGAAAGCTGGGGATTGAAGGAGATGAGCTGAAATGTTACTGTGTCCTTGGCTGCAGGGACAAGATACAGCAGATCACAAACATCATGTGCAGAACAAGGGAAATGCCTCTTTGTCAGTGCTTACACATTGTTAGGAACAGAGAGCTCAAGAAATTTCTAATATTTCTAAAGGCTACTTTTCCTTGTCTTTCTCTCCAGCCTCTCTCTTTAGAATTATGATTCACGTCCTTTCAGTTAACTTCAGAGCACATCACACTGCTCCACTTAGCCTGCAGCTCTTTCCAAACTGACATAATCAGCAGGATTTGGTATGCATACACAAGCATTTTATCTGCATTTTACAGTCACAGTACTTTGTGGATTTCCATCACTGTTGCTTACAAAACTAGTGATGAGATGAGAAAAATATGAGATTTAATTGTTGTCAAGTAAATATTTCAGTCACTGATTCGTTGCTACATTTCTATGAGATGCTGTTGCTGAAGTCAAGAAGTGAAAGAGTGGAAAGCACGGTGCTGTTCTATGCCAGAACTGAGGGATGATCAGCAATATGCTGTGGATAAGAGTGAACAGACGCTTGCCCTCATGGCTAATGCTGGCACAGTAAGGCAGCAGATAGTACTGTTTGAATTACAAATTCTATTGCTCTCCTTATTTATCTGTGATCTTTGACCACAGGTGAACACTGAGGTGATAAAAGGCACAGATTACACAGATAAAGTACACTAAATTATTCAGCTAGGTAAAGACTAGGGAAGGCTGTGAGCTTCAGAGGAGCTGAACTAAGCCAAATACAAGATGTGCAACAGTGTTTGAAATCCACTGCCAACCAAGTAGAAGTAACACATGTAAGACAGGACACCCCAGGCTTCTCATCTTTTAACTCCAATTGCTTTGGAGAAGGGCTTGGGCATTGTCTGGGTGAATGTACTACTGACATTCTCTCTGTGTGAGAAAAGCTAAGGGGCTTCCTCCACATGGGCTTTTGAAACGGTATTGCTCTAGGTTTGGGTATCTCCTACAGCCTGGGTATTGGCAAATGCAGCAACCAGTTCCTTTCAGGAGTGCAGTCTCTATATTCTTCAACTTAAATATAGCCAGTTTCATACCACCGTTTGTATTGAACTTCTGCAATTTATTGTTTTGTTTTTGAAATGTGGGGAAGTCATGTGATTTTTATGAAGCCTACACCACCAGTATATTTGTATTGTATTTTTAGAGACATTGTATTGATTGAAAGGGAACTGGCTAGCCTGAGATGTAAACAATGACTGGCATTTGCCTTAACCCGTGTGGTTAATATCACTGATTTGTCATGCTGAGTGATGTGAGAAGAGGAACGATTGGTTGCTGATTATTGAACAGCTCAACATAGGGCACATTTGGCACCTCAGATGAGAGGCTATTCTAATCAGTAGCACTGCTGCCAATTACTTAAGGGCCAGTGCCTCCTCTACAAAAGATTTTGTACATCTTCAAGATGTTTAACTAAATTCTAGCTCAGTAACAGATTGCAAATGGTTAGATTTGAGGCTCCATGCATATATATTCCTTTAACATCATCTCACATGCACCTGCCTGCTAATGAAGCCCTTCATTCTCTGGTGATGACTAATTAACATACCACACAGCAGTCAGTTTAAGAAATGTTTTGTTCTTTGTATAGGTTGACAGACTTGTGTAATTGAAACATCCCCTTGTACTTTTTATTTACTTATTGGATTCAGGAATGAAAATTTTATCAGCCTTGAAAATTGTTAGAAGAAATAAGGCTGGAAAGAGACATCTCTGATCATGTATGGCCCATTATAATGACACTGTTTACTTTCAGATCAAAGCTGTAGGCATTAGAGAACCGGTAAAACATAAATATTATATCCCTGATTGTATCTCAGCACTGAGTGTGGTGGCCATAAATATCTGAACTTCAGTATCAGACAAAATTCCCATTTTATATCTTTTCTGGTTGTGAAATTAAATTTTTCTTTTTCCAGTAGCATAAACAATATCCATGCTCAGGCCATCTGTAAACATGTCTTAAACCAAAAAAATACTCCAGCCAAGCCCATCCAGCTACTTGACTCACTCCCTCTGCATAGAACATATATGTGGATGTGTGATCTTGGGATGCAAACACATAGTCCAAGAAACTGTGATTAACACTATTACCCTCAAATATTTTTAGCTGCTGCTGATCAGGAATTATTTTAACTGGCAATTAACAACTAACTAACACATTTCCATTTCAAATATGATTAAGTGATTTAAAGCTGTACCCAAGTTAATCCAGACTTTCGAGAGCATTGAGTCTGCTCATATGAACATGGGACCTTTGGTGGCAACAACCTACACTGTGTGCACAGGTAATGATAGGAGAATGTTTTCCATTTTTCCATGCGTTGTGTTGGGTCAAATCAGTTGCTTATTGTAGTTGCCATGGTACATGTTAGTAATGTTCAAGAAGCAGAGTCACATAATGGCGTATTTTTGACAGAAAATATTACTGAAAAATAGGTATGATTAACTTTATATTGATGTGGGGACACATACCTCTTCTAATAATGGGATCATGAATTTTGTTTAAAATAGGTATTTAAACTATTTCTTTAAATCTGAGTTTAACAGAATCAGTGTACTTGTCCAGGAGAGTCCAGAAGTTCCTTTCTTTGTAGTTTTATTGTGCTATCTAGAAAGTCATAACAACAACAACAAAAAATCTTCATTCAATTTGTGATTTAATTTGTGGTCTACATTATTTACACTTAAAAGATGCTTTATAGGATCTGCCTGTAAACCGGATATTGAAGAAATGTGGGCTTTTGTGAGCCTGATGGCTCTCGATAGGTTTCCAGTTGTAATACATATTTGCTTTCATTTTTGTGCAGGTTACCACATAGCATGCCCTTTAGCACGTGTCCAGAACAGAAATAACATTGAAGTACCCTGAATTTCATGGTCACAGAGCCTGTCTGAGTGAAACCTCACTGCAAATGCGAGGTACATTTAGGTACAGTAGCATCATAATTTATGGGTATCAAAATTAATAATTTTCTTCTAGTTTTCCTCTAGATATGTAGGATATGAAAGTCTCCTAAAAAAAAAAAAGGGGGTTGTAATAATATGTTTGGGGTTCTGCAGTTGAAACACCTTTATATTTTTTCCTGATGAAATATTTGCTGTTTTCAATCACTTGGGGGACATTATCTTGATGAAGCCACTGAAATATGCTCCATCAGTCTCAAAGGGTTTTCCTAGCCTACTTTTCACCCTCTTCTTGCCAATTAAGCTGCCACATTATGTATGATAGTGAGGGTCACTTGTTTTTTCCAAGTGTTATTCTGAATTGGTGAAGATGACAGCAGCATACCAGTCTAGTGAATAATTAGAGTGTCTTAAACTCCCAAATCCCCACCTTGCACTGCCATGTACTAACTATTTTTAACCTCAGCTCCTGTCTTCTAGCAGGCTACATGCATTTTTGCCAGAAAAACTTACTGTGATATTCTGTGCTGCGTGCCTATATTTTATACTAAGGACCTACCAGATAAAATAACTAGAGAGATGATGTTCAAAAATAGGAAACATTTGAAGTAGAAAAATATGCAACACAGGACTTGCCCCCACAGGGTAAGACACAGCATTGCTCTAGGACATCATAGCATTATTTACACTATATCCCTTAAATATCGATAGGCAATCCTTCAGGTTTTGAATTTGCATACATCAGTTTAAACATGGTAAAAAGGCAATTCTTCTCAATGCTTTAAAACTATGAAGTGCTATTCTAATAATCCTAATTCAGTAGTCTCCACTGCACTCAGAGTTTTATACCCAATGGCAATTATTTATTATTTTTTCAAATAACTATCCCAGAATTTCTGCAGAGCAGCTTTGCCACTGCACAACCTCAGAACAAACTGGAAACAGAGGACAGCACAGGTTAGTATGTTTCCTGCAGTGAAAGACCTTTATGAGCCTAAACCAGCCTTTCCAAAAGGGAGACAAATATCCTAAATGTTCAGGCTTAATCCATTGCCCAAGACATTTAACAAAGAGGCCTAAAGGAAGAATTACTGACATTGGATGAAGTTTTTAGTGAAAAAGCAGAGATGCTTCAGCTTGGCTAGCTTTCTTTGCATAGATATTAACAGTGATCACTAAAAACAAAGGAGAAAATGGTACAGTAAAAAAGGGATGGGTAGTGCCCTTTCTCCCTCTTGCATCTCATTTTTCAAGTCGAAGCAATGTTACATCCTGTCACCAAACTCCTTAATTGATCTCTAATTCTGTACAGAGAGTGAGAACTAGATTTGCAATGTAGATCAAACATTTAAAACCAAAATAAAAAAGACTAGCCACCAGGAAGTAGTCCAGTGGCTTTCAGTCATTTTTTTCTTTTAAAATGTAGCCACACAAGTATAACTTTCCCCAACTCACCCTCTTCTGTGTTACACTCTCTTCCTGCATCTCAATTCGAGGTAAGTTGTTTTGGAACTCTGAATTATTCCTGGTTTACCCAGCTCTGGCATAACAAGATCCCTTATACTGAGAGGATCACTGGACCCTTATCTCAAATATAAGTAAATATCCGTAACTTATTGGAGTTGTTCCTCTGAAGTGGGTGCAGCCTGTGATCTGTTAACCGAGAGGCAGGCAACATGTGCTAAGGCAGAGAACTACAGGTTCCACTTTTCTTATGCCTTGTGTCACCATGGTCTTTCAGCTACAAGAAATCACCACCTTCTCAACTCTACTGGAAACAGGGCTATTTGTTACTTGCCAAAGTGGCTGGAAGTGGAAAACAGATGGCTGATTTCACAAATAGAGAGATTCTGGGCAGCTGACGGCAGAATTACATCTTAAACCATGGTCTATGCCTGTTTGAAGCTACTGAGGGTTGCATGGACTCACCCAGCCCCAAATACATAGGTGAAAATATCCTTTCAGCCTTTAGGGTACAGCATACCTTACATTTCAGTGAGTTTTCCCTTTCCCCTAGTACATGAAAATTTTTCAACTCAGCATCCTTCCAATAAGAAAATTTCAGCACTGGTTTCTATGTGTGAGTTTGCCTTCTCTAGATAGGATTTCAGCTGGCAATTCTGTTTTTGTTTCTCTCCCTTCTGCTTAATACAATTTGAAAAAATACATGTGGCAACAATACTAAAACAGTGTGCAGGCAAAAAAAAAATCCAAACCCAACAAACCCACATCCATGTTCATATGCTGGGTCTTTAAGATATTCTGAAATGGCATAGCAAGGGCAGTAGCAAGCAGGTAAGTTGGATATAATATTTATTTTAGAGTTAGTGATAAATCACTGTGAGATAATAATGGGAGCATATGTCTCCAACAGCTTTTCAGAAAAGATGTTCTATTCTAAACGTAAACTAGTGGACTAAAGAGATAGTGAAGATTTATTTCCTCTTTCTTGGCAGAAATAGATTTCTTTCCTAAGCATATTAATGATGATACATTAAAAATGTTTACAAAATACCATCACTTGAAATTATGAAATGAATGTAATTAGATTGCCTACAAGCCCTTAGGGCTGCGAGCACCAGCTTAAGCATTAGTGAGACAGATTGCAAGCCAGGATTTGAGTTGTTTCCCTCATGTTGAGGAGAAATGGAAACAGTAGGGCAACTGAGAGCTGTACCACTGCATGAAATATAAGTCTGGAATACGGCAGTGAAGCAAATGTCCAGCAAAAGCTAGCACCAACCTGAAAACCCATCCAGATGAGCAGCTCTGGTAACTTGCATCCCTGACCAAGGTTGTCCTGGAGCACATTCACTATCATCTATTTGCTAAACAGTTCACTTTGGACTTCGATAATTAGACTGAAAACGCCTTTGTTTGGGTAAAACAAAAATAAAATAGGATGCAGACCTAAAAGGGATCTTGCCCTGAAAAATAAGTTTTCCCAATGAATGTCATCATCCTCTTGGCACACAGTTGTCCTGAGGACAGAACCAAGCTCTTCCAGCAAGGTCGTGTGACTGGACTAAAAAGGATCTGTATTTATTATAGGTTCTGGAGTCACCACTCTCTTGTGGCTCTTCTGGATGCTCATTATCACCAGTGTCTCTACAGGCTGGTGTTTTTTTGGGTGACTGGTTCCCTCAAAGTCACTTGCCTGTGTGCTAGAATGTAAGGTGGGATCCTCTATCCACCACTTGTCAGACATGAGTGCTTGTTAACCTTGGCTGTAAATAGTGGAAACAGCCAAGTGTTCCAGGCACCAAGGAATGGAAGGTGGAAAGAAAGTCAGGAGATGAGACAGGAATGGGGATGAATGTTTTCAAAAAAAGGATTTAACTATTAAGACCTTATTAGCAAGTCAACTTCATCATCTACTTTTATTTTCCTCCAGAAAATGTTCCACCCAGAACATTTTGGAGAATATCATTGCAGAGAAAAGCTATGAAACATTGTTTGAATTCATCTTAAAATGAAGAAAAGAAATTTAAACTTGTACTTATGCATGTATTTGTACTCTAAGACATCTCTGCAGAACTGCATGGTAGAAAACATTCAGAGGATCTCTTATTCACCTCAAAGTCTGAATACAATTTTCTAAACGTGTTGGGAGAATGGTCTCACAATTAAGGCAATTGCCTATGGCATATTCCATCTCAGTTTGATGGTTATCTCAGCAACAGTGCAAGTGTTGAACAACTCACTGAAGAAAAAATTTTCCACAAGAAAGCACTAACTGCTGATCATAATTTCTCTTTTGTTTTCCCCTCACCCCATTCTGGCAACCATGCGTATTTCAAACATATTAAACATACATGCATTTGGAGTCAAAAGATCTGTAAAAAGAAGGGTAGGATGTGCCAAGAACAGGAAGCTCCAAGTTTAAAACTGAGGTTGGTTTGGGGTTTTTTTTGCCATATATTCCTCTCAGTAAATAATTTTCTTTTCTTTGTGTTCCTCGTGTATAAATTGATGAAAATAAAGCTTATGAACCTGTGCTTCAGAGTTATCATGCAGCTTAAACAACTGATGCTCAAGCAGTTCTTTAAACACAGTCTCAATCTTTCCAAATACTTGCATTTACAAAGCAGAATATTTAAGAAGCATCCAAAATTAATTGAGATTTAATCTCCCTTTTCCAGCTTGCCTATCTGCCTGTGCAGTATAAAGGCAATTTCCAAAGTGAATATGGTAACAACACCAAGATGTAACCCTGAAAAACTGTTACGGCAATAATTCCTTCATTAAGCGCTTGTTTCAGGTCTTGGAAAACATCCATCCAATGGGATTGGAGTTCTGTGTAAAAATTAGGTAAGGTGATGTAATTCTGTTACATAGGACATGTCCCAAAAGGGATTTGAATATGAATAAATTATCAGTAAGAAGTTATAACTCTATAAAATCCCTCTGGCAATGTTTCCTTACCTAGTTCAGGAGGTTAACATCAAGCAGACTGGCATGGACTCACATGGTGAAGAGAATTAAAAGCCATGCTGAAAATTTGTCTTGCTTCTTGGGAATCATCCATCCAGTGAAATCTGGGGGTTTGTAATAGGTATGTAAGAAAATGTAATGAAATGTAGTATAATGGCTCTATTACATGTTACAGGCTGAAAAAGGGTCACATTTACAGTGCAATGTGAACTTCCAATTTCATGTAGTAAGTCCAGACTTATGTGAGCAGCTGAGTACTGCAGACAAACTCTCTAATCAGGAGGAGCATACACTCCTACAGGAGTTACTGTGTGCAATAGGCTTTTCTATGCCGAGTGCACATCAAGCTGGAAACACCTTCCTGTGCATTTTTGAGAGGTTGCAAGTACCCTTTCTCCCCTCAGGCTGCAGAGTTGTGTTCCTGGACTGCCTTCTCCCCGGGCAGGCATCACTCAGGGACACCAATAAAACAGGGTTTTAGCAAATTTGTGACAACTGCTGAGATACAGAAGACACATGACAGATTCTACATCTACCTGGTCAGCATAGTTCCCACCTGAAACTGTATTCATTACTGCAAAGCAGAGCATCCAAACAAAAGCATTGAACTTCACATGAACATTGCATACTACATCAGAGTTTCTGTATTTAGATGTGCTGCTGTGGACAGCCAGAAGACAAAAGCAGAATATTTCACCAGAGAAAGTCCACAAACAAACCAGTGGATCTGAAATGTTCTCTCACGACCCACATCACTGGTGTCTTACATTATGCTGCTCCTCTTGGATGCACAAGAAGTCCTTTCAGCATGTATCAGAGGGTCATCTAACTCAGCAGCCAATTCCAGAACGCAGTTTCTTTGTGCCTTATTGCCACCCTCCTGAAACATTTTTACACTTAGTTAAAGCCTGCCTCAAAACCTGGAGCTCTCCAAACTGAGAGAGACAGGTGTACTGAGAGCAAGTCCCAAAGGGTTCATTCCAATTAGCATGGACACTTGCCACAGCACTCAGGGGATGGCTTTTGCTGAAGAATGAATGCATTAGCCTAGAGTTAGGGAAAACAGAGCTAAATTAACACTAGTATTTAGAGGATTTCTCAAGTAAACAACAAAACTACAGGATGAGGGAGTCACTTTGCTGCTTTGTTAATTCAGTGTTCCCCTTTAACCACTGTTTAAAATCCATCTTATTTTCCTGTACCTTTGTGGATTGTACAAAATCTCAATGCATCTGGTTTCAGAGAACAATCTCAAACAGCCATGTTTGCCACTTGGTACAGGTCCTGAGTCCTAATCACACTAAAACCAGATTGATGTGCAAGCCCCAGTCTTCCCGCTCTGACCTGATTAGGTGGTCTAGCTGACTGGGACAGGAGAAGGCCACAGGGCTATGGCCTCTGAGAAAGGGCACTGGAAACACTTTGTATTAAACAAACTGGGAAAATATATTTGTTTATCTGCTCCAACATGGAAAGAAATCCTCTTGCAACACAAATTTAGTTAGTTTCAGGACAAATAACTCTTCATTTCTGTATCAGGCTCCTTTGAGGGAAGTCAGGATACCAGGGTACACTCAGGGTACCAGCACTTGACCATGGGCTGTCCTCAGGTGACTGTTTCCTGCAATTCATGTTTCCCTGGGCATAATGATTCAGCTTTGGCAGCTGTGGAGTTTCAAGCCTCATCCCTAGAACCGTATGAAATATCTAGGGTAGCTCAGCTGCCTCTTCTTGGAAGTTCCTCACTTTCCATCTTCATACACCAGGATGTGTTCAGCCATCTCTTGTACCCTCCAAGAAAGACAAGTGGGCTGGGCTGGTCCAGGGCTCTTGGCAGCTCCACTGCTGTGAGTCTCCTCCGTTCTGCTTGGAAAGTCATACCTCTTCCTGCTTTGGAGTACCCAAAATTAGAATGCCAAGTGAGATGTGGAACCACCAGACAATAGTTACCTCCTGCTGTGTAGTGTGCTGTATAGAGTAGCAGCAGAAAATACTAGAAGCAGCTCATCTTAGAATAACCTTACTGTTGTGGTTCGATGCCTTCCTGGGAAATATTTAATTCCTGCATTCCAACAAGGCAACCTAACCTAATCTCCAGTGAGAACTTTGTATCTCCTGGTTTATAGGATTAACCAAAAAAAAGGAGAGCTCCTCCTCCATTTTGTGAGCTTAAAATGAAAACGTGGCCAGTCAGAAGTATCAGAGGACTTAAAAGCACCACAGAGTGTTTCAGTTCACCTTGAAAATCTATTTTAACAAATAAAATAATTTACAAGAGCATAAAAAAATACCCTTCTCTGAGGGAGTGACATGAATTACAGTTAGAGCATATCTATATCCAAATTTGAAGGCTCCATACAGAGGAGCTCTGTAAGCAGGCATCTGTATTTTCTGAGCCTTTGGATATATATTTTTTGATCAGAGTTGTATCTTTTCTCGTTTTGTGTTCCAATGCTCCTCTGAGGCTACTCATGTGGCAGACTGGCTTGAAGTGGTACATCTGTTCCTTCATTACGCTCTGCTCAGGTCTTTAAATACCTGGAGCAAACCCCAGACTCCAGATTTACCTGCTATTTTAATATAGCTGAACTATCTTTTCTCTACTTGGCAGTCACTGTTATTGCACAGGCTGTATAGTTGAAGATCATAAATTTTTCTTTGTGCCCAATAAATGCATTCTTTCAATGGGCTAATGCTTGTATCCTGCAATTATTCCAAACAGGTGGGCACTCTGACACTTGCCATTAGCCAGTCCACAACACACAAATGTATTGATTAAGGCAAAGATGCACTTCTGACTTGTGTTAATCAATGTATCAGTTCTCCACGGGGTTTACAGTGTACTGAGCAGGAAATATATATACCACTCCTAAGTTTCTCTCTCTTCAGGGAGTAACTGAGTGCACTTATAGAAGAGCTGATGTACTGATTTGCAGTAAAGTGAAATGACATCTCCAAATAAAATTTTAATCTTAAGTATGTATGTAAAATTTTGAGGAAGACTGATGGGCAAACTTGCAAAGTTTGCAGAATTATAGGGCTTAATACACAGCTATGGAGCTCCTGTGCAACTGTACCTTTTACTGTGAGATTTCCAAAGTTAACTAGAGTTCAACCTGCTTTTAGACCCCCCCCAAAGAAGCCAAATGATGCCACAGGAAGTGGTTTTTTTATGAGGAATTAGTAGTTTCTGTTCCCACCAAGTGTGTTCTTGAGCTTTTAGCTTTCAGAGGTGATATTCTCAAACTCTATATTAGTAGCTGATCTTTAATTTACCATGCTTTGCCTTCAGCTTTGGTAGTGCAGCTCTGCATTAATAGTGTCAAGCAACAGTCACACATTGTCTGTTTATTTCCCAAAATGAGCAAGTCAGTTCTCTGCACACAGCCATGAAACCCAAGCTTGCTGAAGACTGGCATTGTAATCACACTACATTCAAATTTACAGTTGAGACTGACGACCTCTTATTCACATTAGATTTGTTAAGCCTCTCTCCACTGGTTCTTTCATGCAATGTTCAGAGAATTACACAACTTATCTCCAGTCAGTGCCGTGATTTGTCACCTTCAGTAAAGTTCGATGTGCTGTTTCTGGTAAAGCAGCAGATAAAGGGCTTTAATAAGCTGCACTCAGGATTCTGAGTCAGTGCAAACCAGTGCTGACTCTGGGGGAGGTCATGAAGAGTGTCTAAGGTTACCTACGGTTTAAGTAGCACAGCAAAAAACAGCATAGAGGGAAAAATAATCCAGTAAGAACTTTTGTTTACAGTGAATCAGTTAACCTGCAATAGATGATGAAAAGTATACTGCAAGCAATCCCTGCAGTTTTTACTGCAGTCTCATGTTATATTCTGCTCATAATGACAGGATGGGAATCCAATAACTCTCTTTTTGTCTGGATCTTAAAGTCCATACACCAAATACGCTTATTTGGCTCTTAAGTATCTCTGAACCAATGGTAACCAAACCAGATACTTTTATAGTCTTTTGATACCTGAACGCTTATAGCAGTTTTATGTAAAAATATAATAATGCTATCACTAGCTGACCCATTTCTCATTGCCTACTCTTTTCAGGGGGCAAAACTCCTTCTGAGAGGCACAAAAGGAACCCAGGAATTCTTAATCTCAAAATTCAATGTGTAATCCACCAGCACAGCATGAGTCACATATTTTAATGGTCAGTGTACACAGACATAAGTGTACAACTGCAAGCAGCTAATGGGTTTACTCTTTTAATGGAGGAAGTCAGCCGCTAATCTGAGGGCCTGGTGTTCAAACTCTACCCATGACCCAACTTAAATTATTGTTTTGTTAAGCAAAGACTTAAATATGATTGATATAGTGTAAGCTATTTAATCTGCCATTACAGAATGATTAACATTCATCCATCTGTTCTATAATCAAAGATGTTAATAAAGTTATGAAGATAATAGTATACCAAGTGTTTGTTTTTGCTAATCCCAAGTTGTTGGGATAGTTCTCATCTGGGAGCAGTAAGGGACACAGCAGGGGTAAGAGTCCATCTCTATTAGGAGTGATTAGTACAACTTTAAGCTGTAATTCCTTGGATACATTCACACAGGAGACTGCTACCCAGCCATTAAGTATCCTTAAGAGGATGATCTCTTGTACCAAAAGGTTCAGCAGTTTTTCTGACTTTCTGACAGTTGGGAAGTTTATCTCCACCAGGTGCCTAAAGGGTGACTCACACATACAAAATGCTTCAGAGGTGGCTGACAATTAAAAGAAACAAAAAAAAGGTTGATATATCATCTTTCCAAGCATATTTCTCTAAGAGGATATCCAGCAGTTCTGTGGCATGAAGGTTTTACTGACCTGAAGGCACCTTGTGCAGCCTACTGTCTCCCTAGCCACCCTGGAGAATCAAGAGCAGCCCTGGCTGTTTGGCATTGCCACTTGCAAATCAGCCAGAACTAAACCGATAGAAAATGTGAAATATCAGGGGAATGTCTTCTTCCCTCGAGTCCAAAAACCACGGTGTACAACCACAGCATGCCATTCTTGGGTGCCTGCCAGGAAGAGCTCAAAGCAGGAAGGGTCTGGCAGCTCATGGAATCTATCGATAAAGCAGCAAAACAGTGACACCTCATCCCTTCCACTGTGCTCGTGCACTCTCTTCCTCAACCATGCCATGTTTGCAGTTAGTTTGCCTAAACAGTCATGAAAAGTACACTGAGGTCTAGAACTTGGGAAAATCCTCTTTTCTCCGCACAGATATGCAAATAGAAGATTCAAAAGGTAAAACTGGTATCTCAAGATATCGAGAACTGCATTTGCAGGACTGTGAGTCTCCAGAAAGTTAACAACACAATGTGCAGATGAAAGAGTTTTGATAACCTTTTCTGGATACTGAGTTTAATGGTCAGCTTTGATTTCTGAGAGGAGCTGAAGATGCACCCAAAGGTACAATTTAGCTAAACTGCCAAATGAAGAAAACACTGCTCAGAGGGCTTTGAAGCCATAAATAATCACATCATTGTAAGGGATCCGCCATAACAATTACATTCCACACATTCTGCTTTCCTTAAAACTCAGGTTTCTGGTGAGCTGGATGGACCTTCTCTCATTTTCCATTTCAATTTTAAATTAGCCTGGAATTAGTCTTTTCTATTTGGCACGAATTTTTTAATGGAATCTTCTTTCTCTCAGTTTGTTTTTTTTTTTTATTTTTTGCTATATGCAAAGCCAGAATGATATCTCCTTGTCAGCTTTATTATTAGTAGGCCAGAAAACCTTGGACACCTGGAGCACACCCATGTTCTGAAGCACAACAACATGCAAAAACATAGAGGGAGCCCTGAACACTTACATCTTCACTACATCTGTTGCATTGGTGGCTTGAACTTGTACATGCTGACTGATTAAAGGGTACTTTCACTTCATCTGATGTTTCTGATGAAATTCCAGATTACAGCTAGAGTTCTTTTTAATGTTGCATTTAGTTTTATTTTAAACTTTTATTTCCCTAAGTTCTGACTACATAATATTCCAGACACGTTCCAAACCATCAGTGCCTTCAAAATTTGCATCATCTGCAGTATTCATTAACACATCTGTTTTGTGTCAAGGTAGTCATAAAAACATTTCTTCAGCCCTTTATATTTGATCAGCCTTTGAACCAATACCCTCTTTCCAAGAACTTTCCCTTTCAGCTCAGCTAAATATCTACTGTTCAGCCAGTTTCTTGCTCATCTTATTCTTTTGCCAATGCTTTATTGACATTTCTGAGACACTTCACCAAAACCTTAGCTGAACTGCTGCTTCAACACCTTTTACTCACAGTGCCACATTTTGCTTTTCAGGCTTTTTACCTTCAGGGTTCTCAACTTTTCAAAAGACTGTATCCTACTTCTTATGCATTAAGGACCAGAACTGAAGGAGAGTGAAAGGGCAACAAAAGCATGCTCATCTAGGAAAAAGAAAAAAAAAAGACATTTGAATTTCTTCCAAATTCTGAAAATTTTTAGAACTCCAATATAAATGCTCTAAGTAGAAGTGGAAATAAGGAATAATAATTAAGATACGAAATGAAGACTTGCAAAATAGAAATATTCGATCTAGAGTCATCGAGAAACTTCTTCAGTGCCTTTCCAAGATTACTGCCCTCTGCTCATGTCCTTATAGGCTTTAATGAGTTTCAAACTTTTTATTCAATATTCCTAAGGAAGAACTGAACAGAAGCTGAACCAAGACTAAAGTTAGTTTTGACATCTTATTTACTCACTATTGAGATAACTTTCAAAGATAAAATATCTGTTTTCGTTTTCCTGCTGAATAAGTAAGCTTTGTGGGTTTTTTCCTACTTACCTCCTTTCCTGTTTGCAAGCTGAATCCATTACTGCCACAAAGAAGGTTTATCTCATGGGCAAAGAATCAACGTTCATGTCTTTACCTACAAAGGGAAATAAAGGGGAATCGGTTTTCTATCTTTTTCCACCAACTGTGGAATCAGCAAATAGACCTTACTTTATTTTATCAAAAAGTCAAATATATTTAGAATTCTATACTTACCTCAGTTTACATTTTAAGTCACTTACTCTGGTAACTGTTTTGTTACATTTGGAAAGCATCTCTAAGCCGCAGAGTTCTTGATACAACTGTAAAAATTAAGCCTATTTGTAAACCAGTAAAACCAGGTAACTTCAATATAAGCAAAATATCAGCCTCTTTCTCCTGCCCTACAAGGAATAGCAAATTATCAGAGCTGTGTATGTATCAAAGAAATAAACATGCATGGATTGAAGTGAATGCAATAAGGGGGTAATACGACACCTAGTTCAGATTAAACAAAAATACTGCTGTGGTACAGTGTTGTTTCTGCTACTTTGACTGCTATAGAAAGAACACTTGTTTAAGAGGAAAAGGTGCTATCTGCCATAAAACTGAAAAGCCTTCCTACCCTGCCTTTGCAAGCAGGTGCTTATGTCAATCACTAGGTCTATACACAAAATCTGCCATAAATTGTCTCTGCAGTTAGTTGTTGTTGTTACAACAAAACGAAGATTTGTAACACACTACATCAGGTCCAGCTTAAACCCTGTACCTCCTAGTAGATATAGCCTGATACAGGAGTGTAGCCTACATTTTGGATCACCATTGCTAAAGCTTTCCGAAGGTCTTATCTATTTGCCTCATTGCAAAAATCATGAAATGTCAAGTGTTCTCTGTGTCTCTGTGCACTGAGTTACAGTCTGGATTAGAGCCTAAATCCAGAAGATGATAAGTAGTCTCATTGCTGCTCTGTTTAGACCATGTGAGATTGAGACCTTTTGTTCCAGCCCTTCCATAAAACACAGAAATAAATGGAGCAGTTTATTCTGCAAAGATCCTTGAATTCCCAGAGCTTTCTGCATCATCCCTGGAGTAAGTATCACACATACTCCCTGCTGTAATGTTCCAGCCTTAAAGACTTGGGCTGAGCTGAAGCAGTTAAGACTCACAGTCCTTTTCAGTGTTTGTGAGTCAGCCAAGGTGGCAACTAATACCTTTTCTAAAAAGCCAACTAGTCAGGTACAATGCCTATATACTGACAAACTGGAGTACTGTGGCCTCCTTAAAACCAAATTACACTCTTAACAGTGATCAGGAGCATCTGATTAATTGTAAACTTGAGGTTTACAAATATTCAGGTAGTATATTTACAGGTAGTATTCAACCTGTTCCCATTTCTTCATCTTTCAGCAGAAAAATTTCCCATTGCATTGCATTTCAATATGGGAAACAAATCTAATCTCTCTACCAACACAGCTATATAAACATGTCAGAACCACTCTGAACAGGAAAAATTGCTAAACAGTTCACATTATAAAAACTAAATATTGGACCAAAACACTGAACACTTTGCAGAGTTTTCACTTCATTTTACAAAAGAGATTAACTGGATTCAAGGTGGGCTTGCAGACAGGCTATTGTAAATTGGACCAGAAATCATCAGCCACCTACAGTCTGAATTTGACCCCATTATATTAAACAAAGAGCCCTGAGAAATAATTGTGCTGGGAGCTGCACAACAGCCTAAACCCCTGCTGGCTGACAGTGTCCAGCAGAGAACAAATGAACCCACTACTAATGGTAGTCAACAGCTTCTTCAGAAGACTGAACTTATCAGCCTCTAAAGAAAAAACATTATTCTGCATAGTCCTTAAACAACCAACATGATGTAGAAAGCTGGCCAAATTCTAGGCTCCTGTAGATTGCTAAAGTTCTTGTGAAATCAAAAGACCATTGAGAATTTAGATTATGACCTTGTCAACTTCTCCTTACCAAAACAAGTGTGTGAAAAGAGTAACAAACAAGCTCCAACATTATTCTGTGTGTAGGACCTCGCTCTGGCGTTACAGATGGGACGATCTCTCAGCAGTCTGGGTGCAATGACAGAGTCCCCAGAAGCACTGATGCACGATTATCATACGTTATCATGCACATGGGCTGGCTGAACAGGTGTGCTCCTCCCCAGGTGAACGTGTACGTCTCTAATGTGCCAATAGCTCATCAGAAAACACTGTCACAGGCTCTGAAGTTGGTCCTTCCCCAGTGACAACAGCTGTCAGAGAGATGAAGGCAAGATCAGTTTTTCTCACTTTTGCATTTTTAACATAGTTGAGCATTAAGTAGTTCCTGTTCTAGAATAAATAGTGTAGATCTACTGCTATGTGTTTTACAGGCATAATAAGGAGTACTGTGAATCTACAAACATAAAAGCGTTGGTGACTTTCTGACAGTGGTCACTGCTATCAGCTCTGGTTGGTGACATTCATGCTGCAAGTTAATGAAATAAAAGCAAGCTTCCTACCTAAATTAGTTGGAATACAAAGCCCGGCTGCTATGTGGAGAAAAGAGAATTAAATAAGCCATGTCCCACTTAAACTCCCCAGCACACTATGATTTCTCTCTGAACCTGCCACATCTCAAAAAAATGCTTCCATTCTTTTGCAGAACTCAAAAGAGCAGGTAATTAAACCAGAACCTGAAGGTGCTTCCCAAGCCAGGCCTGACCTGCTGCTCCCATGCTGCTCAGGCAGCTTCCCCTGGGGGCAGGACAGACACAGACCCTGCATAACACTGCTCTCTGCTGAGCTCTTGGCTAGGGACAGGGCAAACCCTTCTGTCTAGTCAGATAAAGTTGGGAGGAGAATGTCCTCCTTTCCCTCCTGGGGCAGTTTCAAGCTTCACTCATTCCTCCACAGAGGCCTGAGCTGTCTGCAGGGCTTGGCTTTTACAGGGTTTACTACTGGGGAAGAGGGTGGCCAGCACAGAAATCTTAGTTAATCCATAGAAAGAGCTTGTACTTGCTGGGAGTGTCTCGCATTTGTGAGAAATTTGGTTTATATTTAAAGTTTCACCGTGAACATCATTTACCTGACAAATTGATCAGTTAAGGTCTTCTCAGGTTCTTCTGAGCATCATTCTGAGTACTGGAACTTGTAGTGAAGGTCTGAATCTCAGCACCGTCTGATGTGGAGACAGTATATCATCTGCAGCATGTATACAGGATACAGTGATAATTCTGGTGCCACGTAGTGGCTCCGTCTGATTAGAACTCTTTTGCCATATTCTGTGTTTTGTCTTTTTTTTCCCTGTAACTGATCAGGGAATCTCAGAATTAATTAAATCTCTTGATGTACTTAGACAGCTTGTGGAATAAGTGGTAAGATGTTAGAGATACTGAACTTGTTCATTTGATTTCATCTGTGTAACCTGAGCTCCAATTTAATGCTGTACTTCTACCCTCTTGAAGATTAATTACTGCATGAGTTAGCAAGTCATCTCACCAGCTTTCATTCGTGAAGAGTGTAAGTCAGTAGAAATGTAATTCAGGTATTACTCTGGCTTTGTACATGACCAGTGAAAATTCGAAGATTTAACACTACAACACCCTTTTCTTGAAGCCAGCTCTAGGGCCAACTCAAGCATGGCTATAGGTGAAGGAATATGACTAACATTTAAACTCTGCTTTCAGTTCTCTCAGTACAAACTCAGCCACAACTCCCACTATCAGAGGAGTTTTCAGGATTTACATTTGTGTTAGTGAAGAGATGGTAATTCTTTAGATTTCAATTTTTTTAAAACATATCATGGCTTTGTAGAAATAACAGCCTTAATGTTGGCAGAAGCGTCACAGAACTGATTTTATAGTTATAGCACATGACTGTCCTGTTCCTGCTGGCTCTGCAGTGCTGTGGTGAAGCAGCTCTGAGCTCCAGGGTACCAAGGTGTCCTGTTTACAGATACCTCTGCTCTGGACCCTTCATCTCTCTAAGATGAGGTACACGAAGAACTTAGTGAGACTCCACATTCTTATAGCTCTGCCATGAGGACACTCCAGTGAAGGGGACCAGCTGGTATCAGGCTTGTGTTTCTGTACAATTCTGGTAGCAAAATAAAGATCAACAACCTGAAAATATAACAAGGTAGAGACATAGGAAAGCTAAGCCGTTCAGACAGACTCTTCATTTTAAGAATGACACATTCAAAAAGCTTTAGACTGTTGGACAGTAACATCTTTGAAAAGTTCATGGCCAAAATAATATTAATTCTAATTTCTCAGACACTCAGAGAAGCATATTTTCTTGTCAAAATGAAATTGGTTAATCTCCATCCATTTTCAGAACTCCGTAATAGGTGCAAATCTACCCTTAACACAGCTGAGGTTTTAGATTGTCTTGGTTAAGGTCCTTTCCTTGCTTCCAAGAGCAGATGTAGCTTAGTAGAAAACTGCTCCTTATAATCTTGACACTTGTCACAGCTACACCTCATACAAAAAAATACCCCTCCAAACCTGTGCTTCCTGAAGTGCAGAAACCTGCACCAGCCCTAGTGGGCACTTGTTTTGCCAAGGAAACACTTAACCATCACTAGGATCACTGTAGTCAATATTGTCATTGCTCCTTGCAACGCCCACCAACTTTGTTGTTCTGCCTAATGGCACCAACATTCCCACCCTCAGTGTCTGACATACAGTACTTACACAGTCTGTTCACAACACAGACATCAGTTATTTTTTCCTAGAAAGCCTTGTCCCAGGAGGGCCAAAGGTGGCTTCTCGATTTATACCCTTAGGATTAATGGATTTTTCCAATGGATTGTTACTCCCAGGATTCAATCTCTGCATTGTTTCTCCAGACACTTTGAAAGGATTGCTTACAACACCATTAAGAACCCATAGCAGTTGCCTCCAGGAATACTATGCCTTGTATTTGTTTTCTTAAGTTCCTTTTAGGTTCCTTCAGTTATACACCCTAGAAATGCATCCAAGCACAAGCATCACTGTCTACTTTAGCAGGGCACCAGGTTGTCTGCTACAGAAAACATGCAACAAGTCTTGCATTAATTCAGACGTCCATCCCTTATCTTGACATCTGAAAATGGCACCTTCTGGCAGCTTCCCCTTTGGTATTGTCTTTCTTTTAAGGATGATGTATAGTGGCAATTTTGCTTTATCTGCTAAGACCACCAGCAAAGTGACAAACCTGTTTTTTTCATTGGCAGTGTTTTTGATAAGTCATTTGGGCTGCTTTAGTGCATGGTAATATGATATCTAAAAAATCCAATGCATGTCTAAATTAAAAAGGGGATGTCTGATTTGTGTTGCCTGTGTGCATTTGTAAATATTTGTGAATTTTCTAAATTGCTATAAAGTGTTGAAATTCTAATGTTTTTTTCATATCGTTAAAATAAACTTTATCCTAGTGTTGTTTTACATCTAATATCTTGAGTATTACATAATTTTTACGTACCTAAAAATTCATGCTTTGATTGTCAGTTCAGCAAGACCTGTCCTGCAAAGTAATTTTTAATTGTCATGGGAACCCTGAAAGGACCTCTTTCTAAAGCCAATGAGAAATTATTGTTAGAAATTTCCTAATTTGAATAACCCATTCAGAAATTCATTATTAGTAGAATAATAATTTTCTTCTTTCTATAAAACTTTTCGAAGGAAATGGTCATGAATCTACTAAGAAGTTTTCATATTTCTCATACCTTAAAACATAAGGCTTCTAAAGCCTCTTCAAAAGGCATGGATCTATGCCTTAAAGTACTCAGTAGCAATGGTAATCGAGATGTTTCAGAGACAAGGGAGAAAATTACATATATTATAAAATATAAACGGTATTATATGCAAGGTAGGAGTAAGCAAGCAGTAGAAGGTGTTCACTCTGTTTTCACCTTTGAAGGAGCCAGTGGCTCAGAGCAGCTGCTTTGGCTGCTTTTGTTTGTCACGTTGAAGAGGAAGAGCAGGAAAGCAGCAGCTCTCAGAGCTTCTCCTCCCTAGGGTAAGAGGTGGAGGCTAATTAGGCAACATTGCTAGTGAGTGGCTACACTGGAGTAGCTAAAAAAGATGTCTGTCATTTTTTACTGTCTTAATAATGCACCTTCTTATTTCATCTTTTCTAACATCTGCCTGTTTCTGTAAATCTATGCTTTCAAATGAAAAAGAAATTCTATAACATAAAATCTCATCTAGTGTTGAAAAGGATAAAGTATTTGATATTCCCAGTGCTGGTATCCTTAAAACTGGGGTACAAGGTTTCTCCCTCAGTATCCAGCATCCTGGTATATTCCTTCAAAGTGTTAAGAGATGAGAAGACTAGTAAGTCTTTTCCCCTGAATGATATAACCCAGTTTATGAGCTGGAAACATGTCAAAAGAAGCTTTTACCTGCTGTCATCAGACATTGTTATGCCATATGATCTCCCTCCTGGTCTGCAGTGTCCCCCTTGAGCTAAGGCAGAGAATATGATCACAATTGTTTATTTTCCTCAAGAAAAAAAAAGAAAACCACAGTCCAGCTCTATGTTCTTGTCTCTCCCCAGCCTGCCAGCTCCTTTGCTTCTTGCTTTGGTGCCAGGTTAACTAATGATACTTGTTCCCTTTTTTGGCTAAGAGGATCCACACCGTTTATCCAAGGGTCTTGTCTAATCTTTTCTTACAACAGCACAGTTGTTATAGGGGCCAAAGCAGAAATCAGTGTTTGGTCACCACATTAAATTGTTCATGTTTCTTTGTCCATGGTTTCATCCTTCAGGCCTGATACTCCCCAGGGGTTTGCAGAGCTTACCTCTCTGAGATTGTTCTACCAGATGTCTTCTTATAGCATCTTTCACTTAAATTTGTAAGCGAACAGACACTACTTGCAGTCTTGACTTCATTTTGAAGACCAGTAGCTTCCAATCAGCCAGAAAAATAATCTTGAAAAATATTTTTTTATTTTCTTGTCTTCTCATTCCAGTAAAGAACTGAAAAAAAAGTGAAATACCTGAATTTTCTACAAAATGGAAATTCTGGCTCCCCACTGACACTCTAAATGGGTGTTGAGACTCGCCTTCCTATCAGCAAAGTGGCTTTTGATTTTTCTGTTTAAGTGAGTCACTTTGTGTCATTTTGAGTCACAAGCTGATAATAATAATAATAATCAGAAGGCATCTGTATTAGGCATCTCCACACCTGTCTTTTTGGGAAGTTCATATTTTCATATGGATCCAAACTTTGCACCTGAGGCCCAGAGCTAGGAGATGTGAGCAGGTTTTGGAAAATAAAGCAGTGCCATGACAAGGAGCATCAAATTAGATTGTCCTGGAAGTTGCAGCAGCGATGACTTCAGCTTGTTTAAAGGTGAGATGTTTTCAAGCACAGGCAAAAGCCAAGGCTGGAGGAAGTCATCCAGTCTTGCAGGAGCTGAGTAAAGGCAGGGGTCCCAACCCCAGAGCTGAGATCATGGGGAAAGCCGACTTTCCTAATGCTGTTACTCCCCTGCCAGCTGACACATCTGACACAGAGGTGAGGTGACAGCCAAGCTGCCCAGCACAGTAAGAGCAGAGGCTAGAGAGAGATGTGGAGGGGACTGCAAAGGCTGGGAACAGCAGATGATGTGAGCTGGGTGGGAGCTCCATCCCACTCCAGCAGACACTCCAGGCAACATTCTGAAAACCTGGAACCACATTACAGGATACACCCTGCAAATAGCTGCACTGTCCAGTCCTTCAGGCAAAAAGCCCATTTCCCCACGTTTCAGGCTCAATTCATCTGTATGTGGGAGGAAGTGCTTGCCATCAGGACTGAGTAATGCTAGCATGGGAGCACTGGGCTCATGTAGGGGAAGGGCTCCAGGACTCCTCCTTACAAGGCCAGTACTGCCTGGATGGGATATGTCTTTAGGTGATTACGGTTGAGAGCCATTTGTATTTTAACAAGGAAAGTTGGCACAGTAGGAGTTTTGCCTGAAGTCCGAGAGACTGAAGGTCCTCAGAGCACAGGGTGTGCTCTGCCCCACAGCCACAGCTCAGGGGAAAAAACCTGCTCTGCACAGTTAACAGGTACAGTTGGGAAGGCTCTTAGGCACCTTTTTTTGGTGAATAAACATGTCCCCCACCCCCTTCCACTTAGGCAACACAGTGCATGGCTGTTTTTATTATGTTTCTGCCACTTCACACAGTCCAGCTTTACTTCAATAATAAAAATATAGAAATATAATTAGCATCTTTGTTTCAAGGCACTGAGTTTTCAAATTACCATGTGTGACAACTGTTATGGCAGTGAAATCGTTAAAATCATGTAAATACTTAAACCATGTAGGCCTGGGAGATTATAGTTTCATTAGAGAAAAGGCTATAAAGTTAGACCTAGGTAATTACCTTTCCCATTAATGCTCGAAAATTCTTTGCTCCACTGAGAAGTGATTGTGGTGCATCATGCCTTCTGTGCTTTTACATTCAAACTGCAGGAGCTTTTATTTCATCAGCACAAACTGCAAGGAAACAGCGGCAGCCTTCCAGGTGTACTTTGCAAATTGGGGTTTAAATGTGGAACACATCAAATTAAAATTCAATATTAATTATTTTGTCTTGCTAGGAGCCTAAGTAGTTTAAAGCAGCAAGGGTAATTGTCTAACTCATTGTATGTGTCTACAGCGAACTTAATCATTATGTCAGCTTCCTAATAAAAGGTTATTATAGAAACAAAGATCCCAATTTTACATATGGTAGGCAAGGGAGAATTCGAAGAGCTAGTCTCCAAGGTAGACTTGAGGTTCTTGACAAATGATGCCCATGCTGTGATCAGATACTTAACAAGAAATCTCGTTATTAACTAGGCCTGTACAGATAATTAGCACTTGAGCTTCAAATTTTAAATCTGGCTTGAGATGTATAATTTATCAAAAGCTCTAGCTCACTGTCAAAGTCCTATAATAAGGCAGTGTTATTGATGAATTGAGATTAAGAGCAGATTGAAGAGAAAATTAGGCCACTGGTTAGTCTGAAAGGTCTGATTTCAATATTTGCAGTACTAATTTGGTATTATTTTGGTAAATGGATGTGGTCCCCAAGTGCTACACAGTATAAAAGAATAAACTGTAAGTCATTATTCTAACAAAAAAAGTATTGTTTACTGTACGCTGAATTTTGCAGCACTAGCAGTCTGCTTAATAAGCTTCTTTACAGGATAAGTGTACCTGTTTTTATTGCATTAATTTATTATAACACATAGAGAATGCTGGGCTTTTATTCAGGGTTAGAAAATGTAGCTTCTTTACATTAAAGATTATATTACATTAGACTAATGATGATCATGTATGCCAATCCCTAGTTTAGCTTTCATTTATATCTTTGAATTGTCTTTGAAGCATTCTTCACACCAGAATGCAGATAGTAGCATTTCATCTATTCAAGCTACATAAAAAGAGCAATTTTTTTTAATGATCGCCTGTAGCAATTCATTGCAAGTGGTTCCAAGAAAAAAAAATGAAAGAGTGACTGTATGCAAACTATCTACAGTAAACCACAGCTGCAAAGGTGTTAGATATGCATTCATGACCCTTAGCATACTAAGTCTTTTTGATACACGTAATAAAATGACATTTAGGGCAATATCTGATATCCAGAATTATGTTCGGTAAAACGTAAGGTGGGGACAAGTTCTGTTTGTGTTTCTCAGGGTTTAATTCCTAGCCGAAGCACATGGATCATATCAAAAAGGTGCTGTTTTACTGTATATCCTATCAAATATTTATCAAATGCAACTGTGTATCATTGCATATATCTTATACATCCCATATCTTATACATCAGTATAAGGATACATCAGTATAAGGATACATCAGTATCCTCCAACAAAATAATAATGCCAGCCGCCGCCTGTTTCCAGGAAACTTTGCACCGACAATCCCCTGTAACCCGTTATTGGCAGCAGCTCCTTTTCTCTCAGTTTCCAGCTGTCCAGAGGGGTATGCCAAGTCACAGCAGGACCTGAGGAGTGTTTGTATTCAACTGTGGCACTGAGCTTTATGGAGATTTGCCTTGTGCACTTGCAGACAAGCGGGATTTCCAGGACCCAGCGGGGCCTCCCCAGTGTTTATGCTGAGGTGGTTTGCTGGTTGGCAAATTGCTTTGGGCCAGAAACGTGTGACAGAAGAAAATGTATTGCATTAGCTTTTCTATCAATAACATCTTAACACTGACTTATAACACAATTGTTTTCATGCTGATCCAGCCTCCTAATTTTAATTTTAGGACTGATTGAATTTTGCAATCAGGCATCTTTGGCTATCCTGGAAAGAAAAGCCTTTCTTTCCTTCCTTAGAAATAATATGCTATTAAAAACATAAGCAACAAAAATACGAACAACTTCTACCACTCTAATAAGTCTTTGTCTAAAACATATTTACACAGATTTGGAAAATGCCTAATCTTTTATATATACATTATAATAATTTTAAGAAGACTTAAAATAATTTATTCTTTTAGGTGTTACTCAGCTGTACGTGCTGAAGTATCATTTTGCAGAACTGCTTGAGTCTTAGTAGATTTGTAAGGGATCCAAAAAAGGAGGGTACTGAATTCTCAGCAGACAGAAATGCTAATATATACTTTTGTGTGGGTTTTCATTCAGTCATTTACATTTATTACTCACATATTATGGGCTGATCCTGATCTTGTTTATGCTAATGGTACTTCTGAAATTTGAGGTCAAGAGACTCTCCCTATTGAACTAAGACTTATATCAGTGTAAGATGTAAATCTGAAGAGCTTTAAGGATAATTTAAGATTAAAGTGATCAATAAGCTCCAGTTTAATGTTAGTCAGAAAAATAATTTAGGAAGTATTTTAGAACTTTAAATGACATTTTCAAGCATGCTCAGAGGTAAAAATATTTAGATAGTTCAGAACTTAGGAGAAAAAAAGGGTAAGTATATGCCAAACAGAAACACAGGGCACGTCTCGAGGCTATGTCAATTTAGGACACTCTGGAACTCCTCAGATAAGGCTGCTTTCTAATAAGTTTAGCAACCCGATTGCCTGACTTTGAAGTCCTTTCACATGAAACATTCACACAGCTTATAAAGGGAGCTGCACGCAAAAGTGGTGGCAGAATGTACATTTCTATACTTGATTACAGTCATATAGCAAATCTAATAGCAATATAACACTTTTCATGAATTGAGGTGGGCACTAACAGCTACCAAGTGATCACTGAGTAAAAGAATGGAAATGTTTATAATATGATACCTGGCATGGTACACTGCCTCATTAAAAACAAATGGGTTTTGTACCCAGGTGGTTCGTACTGTCGTTCCTGCATCCCCTTTTTCAGTGGTTTGGTAGCGCTGATGTAAATGCCATTGGTGTATGAAGAGCAGCACACAAGAGAACCAGGCTTGAGGATTCCTCTCGACATAATTACAAACTGTGACTACTTAGTGCAGCGTGGCACATGAAAACAGGACTTTGCCAAGACAAATTCCTTCAGCTAGCCCAGACACACTCAATGCTATTGGTACTACTGTCATCCCAGTTACAAAATTCCAGGCGGAGAATTTTCTGCGCTTGGAGACCGCCAGAAGAAAGGCAGAATTCTGCCTTTTCAGTGTTCCCCCGGCAGCTGTGGCACACGAGGCTGGCGTTAGGAGCTCAGGAGCGGGGCACAGGGGGCAGGGGCCGGCGGGCGCGCCCCGGGCGCAGCGGACCCGTGTGAGGGGCAGCCCGGCCGCTCCCGGCGGGAAGCGCGCCCGGCGGGAATCGCGCCCGGGCCCT
>VZTE01004150.1:2806718-2834218 GCA_013397775.1 Eulacestoma nigropectus
GCCCGCTCCCGCTCCCGCTCCCGGCTCCCGCTGCAGCCGCGGCCGCGGCCGGGCCGGCTGGGGGTGGTGAGCAGCTGGAGGTGGCGGCGCCGCGTTCTGTTTACATCGAGCCGAAAGGAGCGCGATGCGGAACCGCCGGGTTTTGGCTTTTTCCGTGAAAAGGGCGAGAGCGGCCGCCTGGGCGGGAAGGCTGGGATGCGGTGCGCACCCAAACTTCGGCAAAATAAAGCTTTCGGGATACAGACCGAGGCAGAACAGCGGCCGGCTATCACCGAGCGGTCCCCGTTGGGTTTGCATCACCCAAGCAGCCCTGGCGCTCTGCGGCGCCTTAGAGCGGGCAGCAGGAGCCGGAGCAGCCCGGTTCGAGCAGGCGATAGTAAAGAACAGTGCCTGCTACTACAGAACGACACATTCACGGCCGGGTTTTAAAACATACGCAGGATTTGAATTATCTCTCCCCCTCCACCACCCCCCCCCCTTTTTTTTTCTTTTTTAAATTTAATTATTCCGGAAGACAACTGTCCGGGAAACTCAGGGCGTTTTCCAACTGGAATACAGCTCTATAGCCTGTGACAATGCACAGTGGTTGATGAGTTAGTTCTAGAGGCTTCTGAATTTTAATGATGTTGGAGATGATATTGTGTGTCCTTCAGCTTGTTAGAGTGACACTAGCACTCCATAAATCATAATACCTGTGTATTGTAAAATCAATACAAAAGTGCTATCTCAGCGCTAAACCTTAATAAGTTTTTCAGTGCTCTAGCAGCCTAAACTTTGCTGTAATGCCATTGGACCTGCGGGTTGGGATCAGAGCATGCTTAATTTGTTTTGTAATAGAGACTTTTCTTTAATGAAGGACCGATTAGTAAAGCTTTGGTTGCCACTCTAGTGATCAGTTGGCAGAACAGCCTCTGCAATTAAACTCGTGTATCTCTGTCCTGAAGCAAAAAAGCAGGCTTAAATAGTCAATAAATGTTAATCCAGTCAGAACCTGTCTGTGCCTTTGAAGGCTGCCCATGAGGGGTTTTTCAAATCACATTTTTTTCATCATTTTAAATATGGAGGTCCCTACAGAGCTGGTACATACCGTACAAGGCCTCCCACTGCTCTGTAATAAGATCTGGCATACTAACAGCTTTCTGTACAGATCTGTCATCTTTAGGTTTGTTTGTCCCTCCCCATTCCAGCATAACTATCTGTATAGTTACTGGTTATGAAAAAAAGCATTTTGCCTTTCTTACACGTGAGTGTAAAAAGGCTGCTTCAAAAATCTTTATATAAAACATGTCACTATGGATGCATATGATTTTTATAATTTACAAGTATCTCCCTCAAACTTTTTTCCATTATTATTTGTTTCTTTATGGGATGATACCCAGGGGAGGAAGTTTACATTTATGCATAAACTGCAAAGCATACACGGGAAGTATGGAACTGCCAAACTGTCCTTAAAACAAGCACAAAGAAAAGTTGAACCTTATCTAGATTGTTGTTGCTCTCTAGGATATGCTTCTCATGAAACATTGCCAGATACTCATCTAACTGCTTTCCAGTCTTGTCTGCTTGCTTTCTTTTCCTATGAACAGGATAACAAAAGCAAGCTAATAACTAAAAGCAGAGTGAGAGTTAGCAGAAAGGTGTCAGATAGAGTTGGGAGGGAAACTCTTTTAGAGTAAAATAAAGAAGCAATTCCCAGTCTTTCTGTTTGGGGAAACAGTCTTTGCTATGAACTTCATTTTCTTCCGTTTCCCAGCCTATTTTTCTATCTAAATCTGCATGTACATCTGCATGCATGATATACATAAAACATTAACATACATGGGAGAGTGCGTTAAATTTAGCCTAATTATAACTGGCATCTCCCTTATGTTGTTTTGTAGGATTTAGCTTTTGTTCCATTGTGAGACTGAGAGCTTCACACAAGAAGATGGAGAGATTTGTATGAATCATTGGATTGGAAAGAAGAATTTCCTGCTGGAGAGAAAGAGAAGGAAAAGAAGGGTATCAGTCTCTTTTTACAAAGGACCAAATTAATCAGTAGCACAACATTCTGATTTCCCTGGAAGTCACTGTTCCCTGCCACCATGACTTGGGAGTGTTTGGAGAACACAGACTGAGAAGGGAAACTTGTGATGGCCCTCTGGACAATGCAACCAGTACAGTGCAATTGTGCAGGGTTTCAGCAAAGGCAGTAAGTGCCAATACAGTGATGGGATGTTCTCTGCTCTTTCCTGTTGGCTGCCAAAATGGTACAAGCCACCAAGTTGGTGGCGGTTCTTCCTTAGTTTAAGGAAGAAAGCCAAGGGAGTAATAGCTAAGGGTAGTACTATAGGCATTATTATTAACTACAGTCATATTACTTGCATATATATACATATAACCCCCATATAATTATTTTAAATTATTTTTAAATTTTAGATTTTGATGAAGAACATGACGAAATTTTTTAAAATACAAATATATACATTTGAAAAACTGCCACTCTCCCTTCCTGTTTTTCCAACCCCTGCCCTGGTGGAAGACCAGTCACAGGCAGTGACAGAAGTCATAATGTAACCACCCAGTATATATCAGGTTGGTCAGGTTCAGTCTGAGGTACACATTTTCTGATAATTGAAACTCAAAAAGCAATAGGAATACATTTTGTACTATCATTTGCTGTATTTCCCTTTTCATTATACGTGGTTCCATCTTTAGTTTTGATCGTTTAATTCAGACTAGTTTATGATACAGGTACTTGCCCTGACTTACCTCTTACACCACCTCTAATTTTAGCTCTCTGTATGTATTTCTTCCAGCAGCCAGAATTATGTAAGACCGAGCTTGAGTTTTGTCTTCCTTCACCCTCCCGTGTTCTCAGCAGTCACTGGCAGCAGACCTTGGGTTCCCGTTCAGTCGAGTTGTATGCAATGTTGCAGAAATCATAGAGGAGATTCTTGTAGAAATACAGAAATCAGAACTGCTAGGAAAAAGTAGCCAGACAGTGCCTTTCAGAAAAAAATAGAACAAGCAAAGGGATTCCAAAGGCAAAGGCAAAGGATATCTTTAAATACTGGGAATTGCTTATTCAGCATGTGAAGCTGTAGAGGCCATACAGTCCTAGGCAACGGCAGCACAATAGCATGGATATTGATGGCCTGGAAGTCCTACTGATCCACAAAAGATTATGTTATTATGTTCCTCTACTATAACACATGAATTTTTGCATGTAAAAATCTTTTTTTTCCTGTGGGGTATGCTAAATAATGTTCTTACATGTTTTTGACTGCATTTGGCTTGTCATTAGTGTAGTCAGCACATCCCCAAATTTAAGAAAACAGGACTTAAGCCAGCCGGCTGTTGAGTACTTCCAGAAGGAAATCAAAGGGAGTAAACACCTCTTAAGCAAAACTGTACATGAGATATTGACTATCACAGAAGACCTACTAAAGGATGAAGAAACATACAGCATTTAAAGAGACAGGATGTCTTCATGCTCACACTGTCTAAGACAGGCAAAAGTGAACAAGAGGATGGACAGAGACTGGCTGTGACCTTGGGGTTGGCCCACGGTTGTGTATAAAATCTCTCTAGGTGTTCTCTGATATGTCTGCTCACCTAGCCCTGCAGTCTATTTAAGTATTAACTAACCTTGCAAGAAAACAAAGCTCAGATGAGCAGAACTGATGTTGATTTCTTAGCTTGGGTCAGTGAAACTGGCTTCTCATAACATCTGCTTCACGTGCTTTTCCACTTGCACACTCATGGGTTGCCCACAGGTGTAGGTCAGGTCAAAGTCACACCAGCTATTCTGAGTGGGTGCTACCTCAGCAGCTGGGAGGAGTGAAAAAGAAATTTGGAGCAATTCTCCTGTGAGCCACAGTGATCTGGGCAGCCACTCTAATTCTGAGACAACTCAAAGACTCTCTCAGAAATTTAGGAGCCTCTGTCTGTTGTTTCAGTGGACTCCCAGGGTCAGCAGCAAGTGGCTGCAGGAGGTGAAACTTTAAGCAGACTACAGCCTTATAAAATTTCATCAGACACATACTTGAAAGCCTAATGATCAGTTTGGCTTGGCTTAATTGGGTTTATGTGTTCAAGGATATCCTGGCAGCTACTCTGGGAGAAAATAAAAGCTGGAACAAAATTTTGTTGATCTAATGGAGAACCTGAGCCTACCTCTGCATAAGAGGCTGCTCTTAGCTGACTCCTTGTAGTTGGGGAGATGGGCTGAGCCCAAATATTTCACTTTTCATCAGCCATAAACTCTGTTTTGGGGGAGTGATAAAGCTCTGTGCTTGGGAAGTTGGTGAGTTGGCTCAGTGCTACTTACTCACTCACTTTCTTTCCCTTTCAAGTCTCATCCACCCATTGCAAAAATGAGTCCATGATGAATAGACTTTTGAATTGGCTTATAATTGGTTATTCTACTCTATAATATTAATTTTCATCTTCAACTGTTCATTGATCGAGGAATACTGGATGTGGATTGTTAGTTTTCTTCGTGACACATATTGAAGAATGATTTGGAGAGCATGTTACTGCATATTGATGACATTCTCCATCTCTTATGTGTTTTTAGAGTTTTTCTCTTTGCTTCTTTGGAAGAAGCAAATTTAGCTTCCAAGGCTTGCATATTTTACCTATTCTTATTTAATAATCAACTATTATTAACTTTTAAAAATGCTGAAGAAAAATAACAAAATATGCAACTGTATTAAAATGAAGAAAACTCCCCTGAAAAAAGAATTAGTCAGCTTTGCCCCTCTTACCAGTCCTTCTGACTTGCTTTCAAGTACTTCCACTTCTCTGCCCATGCTGCAGTGTTTCCTGGTGCATGGTAGTGTCCTGACTTCTTGGGCATTCTTACAGACCACAGTGAAACTGAAATAGAAGCATTTACAGTCAAGATTATTTATGCTAGTCAGCTCACTGCAAAATGTGTGAATATAATGGGTTATGTGAACACTTATGAACTAATAATGCACTGAGAGCATCCATAATACGGAAATTCAACAAACAGCAGTTTGCCACCCACAACTGGAAGAGATGACTCAGTTTGATCTCTAGGAAAGGCTGACATTGTCATTGCTACATGCAAAGTGGAGAAGGGCACTGATGGCTGCTCCACGTGAGCATTTAGTGGCCTGGACACTCCTGCAACTCAGGGGACACTGATCCTCCCTTTGGCACAGCTGTTCCAAGGGTTTCAGGGACTATGTGCGCTCATGTGAGTTGCTTTTGTGGGGAATGTTTCTGTCAAAGCTGCTTGGTGGCTTTCATGCAGTCAGTCACACTCTGTGAAATAAGTTCATCATGCAAGTGCAATAACCTGCTTTCAAGCTTCCCTTGATGATTTAATTTCAAACAAAAAAGCATCACAAGGCTGTACTCTTTGCACCTCAAACTTCCTATACTTTTAACAGCTTGCTGCTAGAGCCTGCCAAATAATGCAACTTTGTTCATTTAAAAATTCGTTTATTTTATCATTGTCTTCCAAGAAGTGACAAAATTAATTTTAATTAAAATTTTTATTTAGGAAACAATCAACAAACTACACACATAACCACATGCACAGCTTGATTTGCTACTGGGGTGAACCCATGGTATGCCAAGCTTCAGCCTGAAGCTAATTTTTTACAGCCAAGTTATAAAGCCCTGAAAAGGGGGTTTTATTGTGGAAATGCTGACAGAACCATAGTGGTGCTACTAGCTGCCTCTCTAATTAGTTTAAAGAATGGAAAGTTGTATTTTGCAATATGTGGTAAGCCCTCTTTTCCTGATGTTGCTGGTTTATGCTGAAACTACAGGATTAATTTGATGTTATTACAAGTTTGAAAAGATAAGTTTTTTGCTGTCATGAGGTTAGTACTTTCAGGCAGTGCACTGGATTTGTACTTTCAATTATATAAATATTAAACGGTGCAGTTTTGATTTGGTTTTGGTGACAGTAGCAGATCCCCGCTGTGTTCGCTCTACTTTGAAGAAGATGTGGAGTCCACATGGTGTTTCTTGCATGTTTTCCAGAGACTACTTTTAAATTCCTTCAATAAAAGTTACTTTTATTTCTGTTTAAGTGTTTTTTGGTAATGTTTACAGACAAACATCCTGCCAGCAGACTAAAGTAAATAAAAGACAGGACACACTAACATAAAACACATAATTTGACTACTGTTCTCCCACCACCTGCACTCCATCTTCTCCACAGCTCCCCATTTGTAATTATGCCTACCTGCTCTGGCTTCCACAGATTTCAACGTTTGCAGTGTACAGGGAAGGTGGCAGAAGCCATTTACCCTCCCACTTACATTGTCTACTGCACGGTTGCTGCAGTATCACTGCAGTCAAGCAACTTCTGTAATTTACCATCTCTTCAATAATAAGTAGTTATTTTTTAACTAAGACTGTGGCTGTGCATCCTATTGCAGTGCTTACCAGCTCCTGCTAACAAGCCCACACCTCATACACCACCTACCCATGACCAGTAACAAAAGAGCATTCCTTCCTCCAAAGGTAGGGCAAACATAAGGGAAATGAATAGCTGCAATTATAAGATTGCACAATCTCATGACATACCAAGCATGTCTTTAAAACATGCATAATTACACAAAAATGAGTCGACCCACTGATTTAAATGAGACAACTATGTGATTAAGGGCTGTGCTATACTTTCATTTTGCTAATTTGTTTGCTTGGGTTTTTTTTTCTCCTAATACAGTATCCACAGTGTCTGAAAAATGTTACTCACTTACAGTGGCTATATAACTGCTGTTTCTGCTATTGTTAGTGTGCTGGGGCTGGGCACAGGCCTGTACATCAGGAAAGGGCTGTAGTGGAGGTCTAAAAACTCATGTATATTTGTTTAAAAAATACTGCTATTCCTTCAAGGGCCTACAAATCCTCATTAGTTATTATACTGTCAGGAAAAAGTGTTATATTTACACCTGAAAACAAGCCATTGCAATCCCTCTCTCCTTTTTGGATAAAACTGTGACTTCCTAACAATGTCTCCTGTTGTAGTCAACATTATGGTATTTGGCACTACAAGGATTAATTGAGAGACAATAAGAAATTAATCTATTCTCTTTTTTCCAGTCCCTGCTTTCTACTCCCATCCATTTGCAAGGAGTGCCTATGTCTGGTACTTGACAGTACCTGCAAAGGCTTTGACACTGAATTTAGTACGTCTGCTGAGATTACACTAAAGGGAATAGTGGATTATTTTCTAAGTGCTAATCCTTAGTACAGAAATTTGTGCTTGTTCAGCAAAGCAAGGTCTCAATTTCCTTTCTTCTTTGTATTTTATTTGCTGCCACCTAGGTGGGAGGCAGCCCCTCAGGAACCACCCGATGGGCTGGTGCATTGCAATTTGACTCAACCAGATCTGACCCAAGAAGCAGTGCTCAGAATTAGATCACAGTCTCTGCATGCATTAAGATCTGCAATCTACAGTAGCTCTGCTAGTCTGCTGAGCAACCAGACTGGCTCTGATTGAAATTACCATTTTGATGCTCTGACCTTCAAATCTCTTAATAAAGCAGAAAACGACTTGTCCGCTTGTCCTTCTGGCTCTGGGGAGGCAGAGTGGCACCAGCTGAGTGAGCCAATACAAGATTTAACTTAATGCGTGCTCCCAAATACAGCACCAAGGCAAGAAGGAAAAAAACAATTGAACAGGTTGATCCTCATTTACAGTAGGGGCTGCTCCCACTGTCACACACAGAAGGTCGACAGGGGTCCTGCCAGTGCTTTGCTAAATGGGCAGTAACAAACACCTCCTGCTTCAGCTCCAGCACCTGGGTACAGTTTAAAACACACCACCAATGACACACTGCAACATTCACTCCAAATACTTCATACTTACATAACCATGTATAGACGTCTGGCCACTCTGGAACTATGAGCTCCTCTTCACAGCTCAGAGGAGAAGGAATGGAAATGGGGACTTTCTTCAAAGGTGGTGATTGTAGCGAAGGGAAATAACTTCTGTGCTAGTCTGAAGATCACATAGAAGGTAGATAGAATCAGTGATACCCACTCCTAGGGCAGGTGTACCCCAGGAAGCCTGGAGGAAAAGACAACCTCATCTCTGAAAAGTAATTTTTTCCTTTAAGTGTTGTGTCACCATTTGATGTTAAGTCGTAGGTAAAAGATAGTAATCTGGTCTAAGCAAGAGAGGATCCAGTGAAATAAAGTGGATTGTTTTATATCTGTTTGCATTGATTGCATTTCCAGAATAAATACAGGAAAATACCAAGACAACAGCTGTCAAGGACAGTAGATTGCAAGATTCTTTTTCAGCCAAGAGATTTAAAAATAATTATGTCATACTCTATGCAAAAATCACTGAAACAAGCTACACCCATTTCCCTGCCAGACTTGCTCACAAAAATAAATAACTTTTCTGCATGGAACTACTCATCCTGAAACTCAAAGCAAAAGGAGTAAAACAATTTGCCAAGGTCTATTGTAAAAAAAAAATTAAATAAGTTGGAGAAACAGTAAAAGGAAATTGAGAAGACTGGTAAAAATAAATATGAAATGCATAGATATGTGAGAAAAGATTTTATGTTGCATTATCCATGAAGCTGATAACTGGATCTTATTTATTAAACATTGTCATTATTAAAACTAAATTATATTGATGTTTTTCATGAGAATCTACAAGTACTTTTATTGCTTTGCAAAATACTATTGAATTTTACTCTATAAATCTAATCTGTGTATAGATTTTAAGGGTGTTCACTTACATATACTTACAAGCATGCATAATTAATTTTGAAATGTACCTTTTTTTTCTTTTAGTAAAATCCAAATCTCATACCTTGCAGCTGACCTAGTTTTTTAATATAAAAATCTGTAAATTGCAACTTAGTGTATCTAAATAACTTTGGTCTGGAAATCTTGTAGGAGTAGAACTTGATGTTATATTTCCAGTAAATCCTGACCTCAGGCTTGGGGAAATATGCTATACACACCTTTCTAATGCTATTTACTCTTTCAGATGAAAATAGTAAGAATAATAATTAGTATTTTTACTATAGCATATTGTCAAAGTGGATGAAAAGGATGATTAAGCAAGCACTGAAGAATTGTCTGAAACCTGTATCGATGTTCCAAAGAGTCTGATTAGCCGCTAAGAGAGGACCTGTTTTGGTTTGATTAATTTTGAAGAAAGGTTCAGGTTGTTGTAACTGACCACAGATAAACCCATGATGAAGACCCGGTAGGTGCACATTCAGGCTTTTGATGTTGGAGGAAATGCTACACACCATCATTTCCCTGGGAAAGCAGGAACTTCCATATGGAAGAAAAATGACCAGAGAACGCAAAGTGCCTCTAAGGGGTGGAGCATCTTGTTTGTCCCAGATGCAAAGAGCATTACAGGTACAGATCTTAAGGTGACATCCAGCTGGAATTTGCAATAGTTTCAGTCACACTACACTGACAACCGCCTCAGGGAAAGGCCGACAGAGCCACTGTACCAGAAGGGACAACAGAAAGGAAACATCCAATTCCTACAATTCTTATATCCATCACTCCTCCTGCTGCCTACAAGTACTATGAGCAGGAAAGCCAGCAGTGCTGTAAGGGCAGCCTGGGCATTTCCCCCACCCCTTTGCAGGGTCCCAGCCAAGGGGCTCTCCATTCCCTGGTGCTCCTGCAGTGGAGCAGTGCAGCGTTTCTGTGCCTCCTGCTGCTGGGGCCAAAACTGCATCACAGCTGGGCTGTGAGGACCTGACCTTCCCCTATTGGGTGGGAAACTGAAACAGAGGGAAAAATGATGTGTGGAGAGAGCACTAAACTCACCTGAGATGAGTAAGACAGCAGTTTTCCTCCAGAAATATACCTGGGTGACACTGTGGGGAGGTGGCCAGCATGGCTCCACCTCAGCCATCAGCAGCTTGTGGCTCCCAGGCACCAAACCAGCAGTGGTTTTGAAAATGCTCTGATGCTTTGTTCTTGGAGCCATGGAGGCTTATTTTGTTTCCACTGATACCAGTCATGCATAGCAAGAGACTTTCGTGGACCCAAAATTAGCAAAGCAGGGTTGTTATATGCTTTTTTCTTTCCCTCCAGAAAAATTATGTACCTGAGACTTCTCTCAGGAAGGGAGTGCACCATAAAAATTTTATGTGTGTATTAGAACTCTAAAAACACTGTGATAACAAGCCCTGTGTTTTAAACAAAATATAAATACCGAATCCCATATTAGAAGTGGTGTAGTGGAGGCTCAAAGGTTCACTCTAAAAATTAAGGACCACTAATGCTAAACCCAAATGAAATCCAGGGAGGTGGGAATACCAGACTGATTATTAGCAAAGGTGTGTCATCCACAATGAGTTTGGGCGATTAAAGATGAAAAAGATTCACCCAAACACAAATGGGATTTAGGAGCTGCACGTGGGGGCCAGCAGAGCAGGGAAGTGGGCTGGACTCAATGATGTTCTCATTGCTGAACAAAGCAGACGAGATGCAGACTTCCCATCCCTCTGCCAGCTTCCTGCTATCCTTATCTGGCTCTGCTTGTCCTTGTGCCACCACCCACCCATGACCCTGTGTCCAACCTCAAAAGCTTCTCCTTACTCACACTGGGGTCCCATGCAGACAGAAGAGACCATGGCAGCCTGTAGCCTCTTCTCCAGTTCTCTGTTTTTCCATCACCTTCACAGAATCCTGTGTCAGATCCCTTCAGGATGGTGCAGCCAGATCCCTGCAGGGGAAGAGGCAAGAATTGGTGTTGGCTGCCACACACACTTCCCAGTATGAGGTCAAAATTTGACACAAGTGAGCCTCCAAATGCGCTGTGCATAGAAATATTTAGAATTGCTTTCTAGGCAGGTCTCACTGGTAATGGGTATTTAACCTCAGCTGCATAGTAGCTCAGAACTTAGCTCATTCTTTGTAATTGGACTGCATATTTTCTAGTGTACTGAATCTCCCTGTTTACCCTCCCCCTATCATTTATCCCTCTTCAAAAGAATTGCTAAGTGGATCTAGAAGATGCTGTTCTAATTCAATAGGCTTTTATCTCCTTTTTATATTCTTGCTCCACAAGCACAAGCCACAATTTTAGGGAGGAAGGTTCATATGGAATACACATTGAGTGCTACTCAACGCTGCTTCCTGATAACTGATAACTGATAACTGATAATGACAACTGATAACTGCAATGATAACTGTTCTGGTTCTTTGTTAATCAACAGGCAAAGGACAACAGGCAAAATATGCTTCAATAAGCAGAAAATTCATTACCCCAAAAATGAGTAGGAAGAAGAAAATACTTAGTACTATGCTCTCCTTCTGTTCCTTTTGAAAAATTTTAATGACATGTTCCAAATCTCTAAAACATTTATGAAAAACATGTGAAGCTATGATCTGTATACTTTCTTTTAGGGCTCTTTAACAGACTTTCTGAGAAGTCCCAGAGATGTTAGCCAACCCATTAAGGGTAATGAATCTTGGCATGAAAGAACAGCACAGCAGCAGCTACACATGAAGCAGCCTATACCATAAATTATCTCAAATACAAACCAAATTCCCCCTGTTTATCATGTATATAAAGCATTCAAGATTCCCTCCAGAAGTGCTGGACTGTGTGTAATATTACTCATAGCATAACAAGGTCTAGTTCTGTCATTGCAATTGCTTCTTTCCTCAGATGATAAACTACAGACGTGCAGCAATAGGAAGGCTATCCAGAGAAATAAAAATATCAACAGGTTTACAAAAAGTCTGGGGCAAACGCATGAAGAGGTGAACAAATGTCACTGCAGACATTTTTGAAGTATTTAATTAAGTCACCATCACTGACAGACGTTCTTTGCTCGTGCAGCACAGTGCAGCCCTGTGGATCTCAATACTGAGAATGGGTTGATTAAGAGTAACTCAAGATCAGAATCTAGCAGAGAATGTGCAAAGCCCACCATTTTGCATGGAAATACATTTATATCACAAGCAATACCCCTTAGTGCCAATATTCACCTGCCTGTGCTACCTTCAAGAAGGAATCCCCACTTGTGTATCTGGGACATTGCTAAATCTATGAAAATAGCCCAGTTTAGCACAGCCCTACCTGCTTCAGCTATGCAGAAATCATCCCTTCAAAGGTCTAAGGGATGGTCCAAATCGGCAGGAACCAGAATACAAGTCTGGAAGTCATAAAGTATTAGAAGCAGAGAGGTTGCTGAACAAGGAGCTCTTGCCTTGGGACCCACAAGCATGTATTTTTAGGCAGGCAGGCAATGCTTACATGATGCTCTGCCAGTTTAGCTGTGGTTTGTAAATGTATTTATTTAGAAATGCAATGGAAACCTCATCCTGTACGTGTTGCATTTGCACATCAAATAATGTTGGTTTGGTGTGTCTTCTTGATTGTATTTCAGCAGTCCAGGTTTCCCTGCCTTTTTAAACAGCATAACTGGCAAACTGTAGGTGAGGTGATTTCCCCTAAACACCTGAGGTACAAGGTTATGCAGGGACAATCAAATTTGGATGCTCTTCCCAAGGAATGAGGTGAAACCAATGTTGTTTGAGAAATGTATGACCCTGTAATTATAGCATTTCCTGTGCTGGGGTGATCAGAGTTTTACACTTAGGATGCACAATACAGTTTTACTGACTGAGAAGTCAGTCAGAGACTGGATGTGAAACTGGACACCAAGGTAGGTGGCTCTTCTGGAATTCAGTTCTATGGTCCAAAGAAAACAGAAGCATTTATCTATCAGATTGCTTGAAAGAGAAGATTGTAATTAATTGAAAGCCCTTGGAGGTTTGCAATGTTGGAAACAATTCCCAGAGAGGAAGAACAGTCACAAAAAAGCTGCTGGCAGGTATGGGCTGTATATCAAAGATTTCTGCAACATTTTTCTGCCATTAGTACCATATAGAGTGCGAATTTGTGTTTTTCCTACAAGCAAATAGTGTTCACTTCTTGTGTATATTTATATGTACAGAATATCCATCTCCTAGTATCTATCACCTGTTTACACACACACATAAATGGCATCCTGTTATAACAATTACGGTCAAATTTGAGCATCTGCAACATCTTTTTTTGCTGCTGTATATTTCTTGAAAAGAGTTATTTTGTATAATTATTGCCAACTCTTAAAAATTATCCCACAGAACAACAATGTATGAAGCAGATGAAGCCAATGAGAACACAAAAAAAAGTTTAAGTATTTCCACAAGACTTATGCTACTTGGTAATTTGTTATCTCTTGTAGCTGGAAGATTCTGTTAGAATTTGTGTATAAGCCATGTTAGTTTTCTATGGCAGGTTTTGTACATAACAGCAAGTTTCTTGTTAGTTCAGGGCAAAAAGTCATCTTTGGAGCAGTTGCCCCAGCAGGAGGATAAAAGATGATGGTTGGTAATTACATCAGGTTTGCACTGTTGAGCAGCTGTTCTTGCAGATAGATTTTGGCTGGCATTTATAGAACATCACTAGTGAATCTCATGATAGCTTTGGAGGAAAGCTGCCACAAGTATATGGAGCTGCCTGCTTCTAATAAAAAGATTTTGAACAGAAGAAATATATTAAAATAAGAAAGAAGTGAAACATGTACGAGATAAACTACCTCACTAACTGGTTTGGGGAGTTTTTTAAGAGTTAGACTTAACCCTGAGTAACCTGAATGGGACCCAGCCAGTTAGACCTTGTCTTAATAAGCTATACATGCTACAAGTTCACAATATCCAGAAGGGTCACAATACTCTGCATAGGGCCAACATTAGAGAAATGGAGGCAGATTCAGGGCTGGGGGACACGGGAGCAGCAAAGAAATCGGAAAGTAAGAATACCCCTTACCTACCTAAGGCTGTTTGAAGAAACCTGGAGAGCAACCAAAAATTCAAAATAAAAGTTGTTAGAAAGAGAACTCAGCTCAACTTCCATGTCTGACTTTATAGGAATAGAAGCAATATAGTGGGAAAAAGGATTCTCCTTACATCTTCGAAGGCAAATCCAAATGTTTAGAAATATTAACTAGTTATAAACCAACATTATTCACTGCTGGGATGGAGAGGCATTATTTCCTTCACTGTATGTTTGGAAAATGAGCTGCTTAAGCCCACACAGCAACTTGGCTGCAACAACATAATTGTAGCTCAAAATCTCCCACTCTCAACTCTGTGCTCAGTCTGTAGATAGGTTTCTGAACAGGTCCTTTTTTAGGTGTTAAGCTCAATGTAAAAGGCAGAATAGTGAAAATATGCCACAGTCTGGGAAATTCTTAGTATTTCTACCAAAACAAGCTTCTGAAGACTGAACATATTTTAAAATCAGCCAATTCAATGTAACTTTCTAAAAATTTTTTGTGCATTGAATAATGGAAATATAATATCATAACTGGAGCCGGACGCCTGACTTGACTGTGCTGTGGGCTGCCAGAATGTCTGTTAATGGAAAGATTTATTGACAAGAAGTGTTTTAAAAACAGGGCATTTACAATTAGATTAGAACCATTCCCCTTCAGTCTACCTATCCTCAGGAATGCTGACTTCCAAAATCCCCTCTTTATTGTGTTGGATGAACAATGCTAAAAAAAGCTGCAAACCTGTCCTTACTGGCAGGTGCCAGCTTGCAGAATCAGATCTGTGAGTTCCACTCGCTCTGTCCTGAACAGGGCATCAGACACTGCAAGGAGTGTCAGGTGGAGTTTACTGTGCAATGCCAAGGGTGTTGGGAGCAATAAAAGAGACTGCATGGTTGCCATATGCTTTGCTTTTAGCTCTATGTTCCAAGAGGGAAAATTTCGGCCAACAGTCAAATTACAATAAATTCAGAATATTTCTTAAGGCATTCAGGGCTAATACATGCCTCAACTGCAGCTAAAGGTGTCGTTTACTATACTCACTCCGGGACTGAATTTTGCTGCAGTTCTTCAAGAGGAAGAACTGTGTTACTGTCATGAGAAAGACATGAATAAGAAGATGGCTTAGAGCAAGGTTGCTAGAAGAGAAAGCATCCAGAATGGGGAGGGACAAACCAGCAAGGGCTTGCATAATAAAAACCTGAATTTAAAAAATAAGTTAAAAATAGCCTCGAAATAGCTCTCTCAAATGATGTTCTTTTATTCCTTTCTCCCAGTTTTCAATTGAACTAGACAACATAATTGCAGTGAGGATGGTATTGCCTCAGGGTCCACAATGGGACAATGCTGATGCAGGGGGCTCTGGTCAGTATAGATTTCTAGAAGGAGAAAGCAAGCAGCCCATCTGAGTCCCAGATCTGTAGTGTCACTGCTCAAAATGCATATTTGCCCAAACTTTCAGAAGATGAGAGAAAAGCCTTTTCTCTCAAGCCTACACTTAGGCAATAAGCATATTTTTTTTCAAATGTGTTTGACTCCTCCACCTAAAGAATAATTTGATTATTCTCAACAGTATGGCTTGCCTTTGCAGATGCAGAACACAAAAAGAAATGCAGCAATTCACATGGGTAATTCCTGATTCCACTGTGGTTGTCTCATGGTCTCTCCTGTCCACTGGCAAGGTGAGGTCATTCTGCCTTGCTTCCTTCCAACCCTCTTCAAGTGCACTGAAGTGCAACTGCTTCAGTTTTCCTGGGAATCTACAGTCTGAAAAAGAGGAAGTGCAATTCAGGGGCACACTTCAGGTGTCCTATGGAAAGGCACGCCAAGGAAAGCGAGAGGATAAGGAACCAAAAAGTGGAGGATAAAGGAAAGGTTGAAAATGCCTTGCTTCAAAAAGATAAAATGAGATCACCTTGGTTACTACGTGATCCACACGGTGTGTTCTTGACCTTTTTTGAAAAAATGGTACTCGATTCACCGTACCATCACCTATATTTGTAATAAATCAAATGACAAATGTCACTTATTAGAACATTGAGGTTTACTGTTAAAGTGATTAACCAAGCATCATTTTTATGATTAAATGCCGGAAAATAATTTGATTTCGCCATGAACCTATAGCATAGCTCTCATTACACAGAAGTGCTGCATATTAGTTGAAGCAAATTAGCATTCAAAGAGTTTCTGGAGTGGCTGCTAATCACAGGCTGTTAATTACTGTCGTTACATTCAACTGCTGAAGAGACTAACTGAGGAATCAGTCTCATGATCTTGGTACTTGAAAGTGATCTTCACCAATAAAAACACGTCAGACATACAGAAATTGCAAATTGCTGAATTTGCTGACACAGTGGAAAATTCCGCTGACTATAAGTACCCATCTGGTGATAGATGCATTCTTGACACCGTTTCAGTGTTTGGACTTAGGAAATAATGAGTATCAATGTCCTAGCTAGGGAATATGCAAAGATGAAGGAGCCCTTTGTATTGTTAATTAAGGAAAGTAGTAGCAGAGCTCGTTCTCAGATAAGTGACTGTACATAATAATCATGTATTTATGTGAGGAACTGTTATGCTATATTACTATAGTAGCAATTAGATTTTCACAAAGTAGTTTTAATAAAAGGCATACTTACATAATAAATAAATGATTAATTTCCATGGCAGATTAATTACACACGGCTTTAAATGGTCACCATGCTAAGTGAAACCTATAGAGGCAGATTCTTACAAATGCAAATGTACAACTACATGCTTACAAGTGAACATATTTTTCACTTGTAAATCAAAAACTTACATGCATGAATTTCAGGATAGATGCCTCAGTAAAAAGCAGACCCATACCCATGATTTTTGCATGAAAGAAAGACGCAGGCTTTCTGTACTCAAGGGACATGGAAGGCCAGCCTATAAACAGTCCCAAGCAAAGGGAGGAATCTCTTGAAGATGTCAGATGCCCCACTTAGAACCTGTAACCTGATGATGTGAGAGAACTTTCCAGTGGGGTCTTCTAGCATCTTTTCTTAGCTTGGTCTTTAACTTACAATGAAAAGAAGATTGTAAGGGAGGGGTTAGCCCTATTTTCATCCCTATGGCAGGGAACCATTAACATGCTTTCTCTGATACAGAATAGGCCTATAGAATATGGAATTAATATATTGTTTATATTATTTCTCACATAACTCTAAATTAAATTCAAAACACTGCAATGACATAGCAAAGCCAGATGCTGTAGTATATTAATATTTCATAAAAATAGGGTTTAACACTTTTTCAGTTCATGAATTATCTGTAAACAGACAACTGCCTTCTTGAATACATTCATTATTGGAAGTTATTGTACTATAACGCAAGGAAATAATTCCTGATTAGTTGCTTGTTTACAAAATAATTTGTTGCAGATACTCTATATTCCATGTTGATGGCATGCTGCAAAAGCCAACAAGCTTTTCTGGACAGAAAAAGGGTAACTGCGCTTCTGGCATGATGGTCACCTACAGACAACCTTTTGAGAGTTTTGCATGCTATAAACGTTTAGGAACTCAAAAAACTCAATTACATTTCAAAGAAATGCAATCTCTTTTTGGGTGTAATCAGTAACCTTCATGGGAGGGGGTACACTGGGAATAACAGCTCAGAAAGCTGCGTGCCAAAGTAGCATATAAATTTAGTATGTTCTCCTTCAAAGTAAATTAATGCTCTGTATTGTCCATGCCATACTGATGGACAGATTAGGATACAAATCCTGCCTTTGAATGTGCACATGAAGCTCCTGTTGTGTTCCAGTTTAATGAACACCATTTATTTTCTGTAATTGATTTGAAGTTTCTTCAAAGAGATTCTTTTAAATTATTCTTACTTTCCTGGTGACAAGGGAAACCCTCTTCTTCATCCACAAAGAGTGCTGCAGGACTTAAGGGCAGCAAGATACCTAGGAATTTTGAGGGGGTGATGGTGTCTTGGGTTTTGCTTTTGTTTGGGTCCTCTGCCCCTACCATCCCACAGATTTGGAGCAATAAAGAAACAGTAACTTTCAAATTATCCAAGTAGAGATGGATCCAGTGATACTGGCATGATTTGACATGGCACCTGAAGAGACTTAGTATCTAGAGATTTAAGGAATTTTGGGCATCTACATCTTTTTTCATAGCTCTAACTTCCTCTGGAACATAGAGAACTAGAACTCATCTTAGCCTGGTACAAGCAAGTACAACCTAGGTAAAGCCCAGATAACTTTGAGTCATGTGTCTAATTTGGCCTGTAGAAATGACTGTATCACCAAAATAAACTTACTTAAGTTAAAAAAAAAAGTATACAGAACAAAATATAGATATAGACACTTTAAAAAATGTTTTATACACTGAGGATTATCTTTGACTACTTAATTCCTCCTAAGGAAGTCTGAATTACTGTCCTTGGTAGGCTACCCAAGGATGACAACGTCAGTAGATCTGAACAAAAGTTCTGAATTGTCAAATTCTTTGTGCTTACACCACAGCCACAGCAGTACTTTGAATAAATACTCAGAGAAAATGCTCTGCAAAGTAATGTTCTTTTCCCCTTAGGTTCATTGGAGTAGTGCTTTTGAAGTCTACTAAGTCACTATTAGAGATGATAAAAAAATACTGATTGCATAATTGAACAAAAAAGGGATGTTTTTAAGCAACATTTTTGCAGTTCTCGGGCAGCTTTATCTGCCAAGTTTATGGATTTGCCTTTGTACACCACCGTTGTGTTTCAAAGTGGAATGAAAAGGTGTAGGTAAGTGTCTGAGGCATGAAGTCATTACATAGCACACCCTGTGCCTTTAGCATTTCATGGGAAAATAAAAGCAGCTTAAGCAGCCTCTGTCATCTTCTTTTCCCCTACTGGAGACCTCCCACAAGTCTCATCCTGAAAGGTATTGGAAAGAGAGAACTTTCCATCTGCTGAGTCTCCTCCCAGTTTACAACAGAAGCGGCTGTGAGAAGTCTCCAAATCTAGTGTGGAGTTTTCCTCTCCTTACCCTTTCCTGCAGGATTTTCTGTAGCAACAAGGATTTAGACCACATAAATTTGGTAGGATTTTGTTGCTGCTGCTGCTGCCAATATTTTGTGCTACTAAGAAGATACAATAAAGTTCAGTTATAAAATCACATACACGGGAGATGCTTAAAGCATTCCAGGAATCCTGCTCCCCTGCACTGAGCCCACACTACATTTAGCTATAACGATGGCTAAACAGCTTCTGGTAACCACTGAGAATCCAGGGACTACGTAAAAGCCTGCAAGAGGCAGCAAAGACAAGCAAGCTGTATTCCCATCATGAGGGGCCACAATTCTATCAGGTGATAAGGGCTTTTAGAAATGCAAAATATTGGAAGTTACTGCTCTTGATCATTCCTGAGTGATGATCCTCTCTCTTTTTAAGAAATATTCTCTTTTTAAGAAATATTCTTCTGAGAAAAACTTCTACACAGCCAATTCTACTGTTTTTCTGTGCCTGGAGATGTAAATTTTTCCCCCCAGTATTTAAATTTTGTCTGTACAAGTGAAATACAAGATATTTTTCTACTAATCTAAGCAGACACTGTATATTCTAAGCAGACACTGTATATTGTGCATTATTTCTTCATCATTGATAGTAACTATAATTGTTTTAAGAGATAGGTACTCAAAAAATGAAATTAATTTTTCCCTTTTCTTAGTGTTTCCTTTATTTTGTTATGTTGCCATTAGTGGCAGAAATAAGATCAAGCTGCATTATTTAATATTTGCCACAGACTTTCGGTAAGTAATCTGAAATATTTTCTAAGATTTTCTGCTGCCACAGAAGATGATGTTCCAGACCCCAAAGCTGTCCCAGCTCTTTCTCAGAAGGAGGTGCCTGTGGCAGTCAGGGTCCCTCGTGAGATGAAGGTTACCTTTGGTCCCACTTACTGATGTAATGGCTCCTTCTCTTGAACCTCTGCCTCACGTTTGAAGCCAGGCTCTCCACATGGAGACACAAACCAGCCGATCCCTTCACAGCTGCCCCAAGCAGAGAATTGTCTGTCTGTCACCACAGGGGTGGCACTGTAGGTGATCAAAACGAGACGGTCTCATAAAAATTCCCAGCAGTGCCTCAGCTTACTCAAACTGAATCCTAATCATTTCACATAACTAAACTACCCATCTTCTTGTCTGGTTTGGATCTTTGCTGCAGGCTGCCTGTGTTGTGCAAGGCTTTGTCCTTACTTAAGATCTAGCAGGGACAATGATACTTCTTTCCAGGTGGTAGCAGTATGATCAATGAGCCCAATATGTGCCTGGTCACTGTGACACGTGACATTTAGAAGAAACCACTCTTTCTGTCATTTTGACCCATCCTTTATTTGCATAGAAATTTTGCCAGTTAACTTACCTCATCTATTAAATCAGCAAAGTACTGAATAATGTTTGAAACACAGCAACTTTATTACTAAAAAATCAGACTGTGTATTATTCAAATACCCAGAAGATTAACTGTAAATTAAAATGGTAAGTTTCAAGATGAAAGATACCTGCATGTGTTAAATGTTTTCTTGATCACATTAGAGTCTCCACTGGAGTAGTCACCTCACAGTGTTCAAGTAATTAAACACTGTTTCTTTCATTGCAACTCTAAGTTATATGTCCTTTTGGTCAAGTGTGAATTCTGTGGGTTGTGGTTATCCAGATTGTTCTCAGTGATACGTTTTTCCTGCAAAATTGATTAAAATATCTGTTTGCCAGTTTATCTTGTTAAAATATGTTTGTTCCTTGTTTTAAGTGTGGATGACTGCAAAGAATGGAAGCCAGGAAGAGGGTAACAACCCGACAGTCAAACGCGTGCAGAAGGGACCTGCCTCAGGTAATCCTTGCATTGCAAGACCCTGCCTGGAAAACACAGAGATGTTGCCCAGAAAAAGGTTTCATCAGGGACCCCTGATGAAAAGGAGAGCAGTTCGAGGACTGCAACACAGGCAGTCAGCCACAAACACAGACAAAATGCTTCGGTTAGCACAGGGCACATTCTGAACATACAAATCAATGACAATTAGAGCAGATTATGAAAAAGCAATAGTAGATAGTTGGGTCTTTGTGTGATTAAAGTGAGCTGAAGGTGCAGGGCCAGATTCTTCCCATATGCTGATGGGTTAGAGATTACTGTAACTCTGAGGAGGCAGAGTCTCATTTCCTGGGGATCTTTAAACCCTTTCCCGATGGGAGATCATGTAATGACTGGGGGGCCAGTTCTATTCTTGAGACTCTGCTGTTGCTGCAGGCGTAGTAACTCAACTGCCCATGCTCAGACAAAACATATTGCTGTAGCAACTCTTGTAATTTTTTTTAGGATACTTCGGGTCAGTTTTAATGTATCTTTGATTAGCCTGTTTCTAAAAATGATCTTACAAGAATCCAAAGGCCACAAACATTGTCTGAAAGTATAAACTGGGTTACGACAGATATCCTCCAACAGCTCTGGTTCTTTAGGAAGAGAGTAAAAAATTTAAGATGTGTGCAGAGTAATTTCTCCTCAGCTATATTAACCTAATTTCCAGTAACCAGCTGTTTATGGACTGGATGTATTGAAAGTTTTCTCAGGATCACTTAATTTAATTATTACCAAATAGTTCAAATACCTATGAATTTATCTGATCACTTTAAAAACTAACTAATAATTTTGGTCTTTGGGATATCCTGTGGCAAAGAGCTCCTCAGGGCCATTGTTATTTGTACTTGGCAGGGCTCTGCCAATCCAAAGAGTCTGACCCATTGACTTGAAGCAATTTTTCTTGAAAGCCAACCACAAGAACAAAGAGCAATAACAGCTCTAGAGAATCTACCATGTCAGAGCAGTGTGTTTAAGAGAGGTAGTTTCCATAAAGAGGCAAAAATAACCAGACAGTTTGCAGAGTTTCCAGTGGAAGAATTATATGTACACTTTAGGAAGTAAGAGAAGTGAGTTTCCAAATTCATGAATGAACACAACTGTGCAAAGCCAGGTATAAGAGCAAATAAACTTAAAGGTTCCCTGCTGCAACACAGCAAAATTACTGAAGTGCTTTCAGCACAGAAATAATGAACATGCTCTAGGCTTTTGGCTGCAGGGAGAAGTCTGGTTCTGGAGATCTGCACAAACTGCAAACGCTCGAAGAATATTACAGGGGGAAATGAATTGCAATTAACAAGAGTTTATTTTAAAGCAAAAGAAGGTCTGAATAGTTCCATAAAGATATTGAAAGAATGCTTAAGGGTGACAGGGTAAGTGACCTGAAGAGATTGCTTGTACAAGATGCTAAAAATGATTTCACAATAAATCAAATCTTCAGCTGGATATATGAATTCAACAGTGTCTTTCTACACATAAACTTGGGAAACTGAAATAGCAGAAATAACCTACAAATTAAATAGGTATAGTGAGGGCAGTGTTATTGCTGTCTATTCCAATCAATAACTACTCTCTCTTACCAATGATCAAATTGTTTAGCAATGCAAATGGGGACATTAAGGAGCCAACACAACTGGAGGGATGTTGCGATCCGTCATTTTCCACTGGCACACAGACTTGCAAACCTGAGAACGAGCCATGCCACAAAGGAAATTTCATCTGGTGGGTGTGTGTGTGTGTTTGAATAACCACTGAGGCAAAAACTTAGGTATCACCAACATCATCTCAAAACAGCATGGGCAATGCATTACAAATTAGGAACTGGAGTTACCTAGACTGTAGGTCAGAACCACCAGCAGTTAATGTCAGAACTCAGAAATCAAGTGGGACTACCTGAGCTCAAGTATAATGTATTATCAAAGTATACCTGATTGCCCTGAGCCAGTGTCCTCTACCAGCAAGGATTGCTAGAAACTGGCAATCTACCACAGTTCTGTCACAACAGAAAAATATGCCTGTGTATGGAAATGAGAGAAAGACCCTTGTTGCTGAGAACAGAACCCATGTTCCCAAATTACCCAAACTTCAGAGCTAAGTGACAATGGCACTGAACTGCAGTGGTAGCTGGGAATGGTGGTAGAGGAAAAGGCCAAAGCAGGGAACAAAGACAAATACAAGTTTAGAGGATGCAGCAACAGTTTGTCAACAGCTCTGTCAATTCTTCAAGATGCAATTCTACATCTTCATAATCAGAAGCAACATCAATGCATTGCATTTTCTCTGTGGTGGGCTCACTCTTTCTCCCCAAATATTTCAGTGCCCCTCATTCTGTCACTGGAAAGCTACCAATCTGTCAGTCATAGCCCCTGACGTCTCACCAGTAATTCTTCCTCTTGCTTTCCAAAAGCAATTGCTGCATTCACAGCACTCACAGCAAATCAATCTCTGCATCCTGCCAGACCACCAACTGCTTCCAGCACCTCCCAGCCCAGCTCCTTCCATGCTGCCCTTCCACTCACTGGCAACAGCTTTCAGGAGCTTTCTCTGCCAGTGCTGCTTTGCTCTTAGACACACACTCTTGGACAGACTTGAACAAAGCTCTTCAGTGCTACCCTGAAATCTTAATAACACTGTTTCCCATCAGTGCCATATAAAGATAACAACGGAAAAACACAACCAATTTCAACTCCAGTGTGAAGTGTGACATTTCAAAGAATTCTATGGCACATTTGTATGACAAATACCTCACAGTTGTTTAGAAACCTCCTTTACTCTCTGGTGTAATTACAGCATTTTTATAGAATTATTAGGAGCAATACCATATAGTTTTTCTGCCTGCAGAGTGCAGCAAAAACCACACTGTCTGAATCTGAGTTGGGCTGCTCCTTGCTCACCTCCATAGTCTGTGGTCACCTCAAACAGGAAAGGGAAACTGGCTCACCTCATCCTGCCAGTTGTTTTCCCTTCATCTTAACTCGTCCTTGAGAGCCAGTGTGCTAGGACAGAGCAACCATCCCCACCCACCTGCAAAGCAGTGAGAATAACTTAATCCAACGGAGGGGTGTCAGTGGGCTTTGCAAAGAAGGTCTTGGTACTTAGAGGGAGAATCAAAATCACAGAGACTGGAGAATACTTGCCCACAGCCAGGCAGGTGACTGTGGCACAGCAAAGCCCAAACCCCACAGCTCCAGACTGCCCCACAACTTACCCAGGACACCAAAGCACAGCACTGCCTTTGTTTTCTTTCAGCTCTCCCACACAAGTACATGACTAAGGCAACAGCAACAGGAACTACAAGAGAGTTTTCCGGTTCCTGGTTAATCCTGATGCACATTTAGAGTAACATTTCCAGCACAGGTATGCAAAATCTAGAAAATATACAACTAGCAATTTCAGGCCAATATAAATAGTACAAATACCCTTATTTGCAAAAGGGCATGTTGTATTAATCAAGATTACTTCAGCCTTTAAGTTTTTTGTATGACTTTTCCCCTTGCTCTCTTTTTGCCTCAGTTAATTCTAATGAATATGTGTGTGCATGTGTAGGGGATGCTATTTCAGTTGTACTACTGTTGGTAACGTTACAAATGTGTGCCCTTTCAAAATCACAAAGAAGTGTGTGGTACCTCTTCTGCTTTGAGAGACAGGCCTGCAGCACTGATCAGCTAAATGCTTTCTTGTGGTAGCAGTATTTTTCCGTGGCTGCGTGCTGCTGAAGTGTTTATCTTTGCTTGAGTTGTGTGGATATTGCAAAGCTACTTGAAATGATTCATGGGTCTGACAGATGTCTGGTACAGCTGGATGTGTCCTTGATTATCCCGAAAGTCTGGACAATGCTGTCATTCACCATTGCCCAAATTATCTCTGTATTGACTGCAGAAGCCTCTGTGACAGTACTGTAATGGCTAATTACCCAGGATACCTTTGATACTTACTTTATAGTGTTTTAGAAGAGTTTAAAAAAAAGTAGTGAGACAGAGGAAGAGAAAAGGAAAGAATTGGAGCAAAAACATACCAGTGAAATTATATTCTTATATGTTTTAGAAGAGTATATGCTTTAGTCTACATGAAACTATACTGCATGGGCTATTTATTATTCAGCCTGTCCTTCGAAAACAGTCAGATTTCCAGCAAAATAGATAAGGAGGAAAAGCAAAGAATCCTGACAATGGTAAGTCATGGACAATAGAAGGAGCTATTAACCAGGAGAGAATTGTATGTACAACATTCTTGAAAAGAAGATGATGAGCAGCCATTTGCCTGCTTTCTATGTTGCTGGAAAAATAACATTCTGCTTAGTAGATAACAAAGACTGTCATAGGTAGCAATGCTAAACACGTATATTGCTATCTTGTAAAACTGCCGATAAGGAGGTATGAAAGTAAAGATCTCCTTTTCCCCTGCTATCATTAGCATGCTTTGAAAAAAGCAGTTTCTGCAAAGCACAAATATATTAAGAAAGAGGGTGAAAGAAGACAGAGTACAAAAATCTCCTTTTAGTGAAGATGAGGTCTTAATGACAACTCATTTAAAAAATAATAGCAAATCTCTACTTTTTAGGGCTGTCTCTCCTCATGGTTCAGCATAGGTCCTGACTGGAAAAGCACGTGTAACCCTTTTTCCCCAAGAGTTTCAAACAAATCAGAAATTGCCCAAGATTCACCATGGTGAGGCTGTTCCCACAAAGTCAGTGATGACATTCCCATTGGCTTTGGTGGAGGAAGAATTTACTTACCAGAACCAAAACTTCCAGTTCAGACTTATGTGCCATCTATCCTGAACTGGCAGATGCCACCCCAGTGGCTTCTGTGGTGATGAACAGATGATTCTGTCCAGAAACTAAATTAGAATTAGGTGACCCAAATGCATCTGCCTAATACTGCCTTAGTGACATCAATATAGAGAACATAAAAAGAAAGATCATACTCTGATCATGTTTGTTCATCTTGCTTACTATTTATCTTTGTTATCTCAGAGTAAATAATGTATTTGTTAGAAGGGGATGAATTATTGACCAAAACATTTGGATATCCCTTCAGATCAAAATAATAACTTTCTTTATAACTCAGAAATTAACAGTCAAATTCCAGTTAAATGCTTAAGAGAAAGGTGCCTTTTCTTTGTTTTTCAGGCCTTCCAAAGAGTTTATATTTTTTGCAGGTGTATGTGTTATACAAAGTCATTCGCTAAAATATAACTGTTAAATAAAAAAAACAACAAATAGAAAGTTTACTGTTTAAAATGCAAGGGTTATCCATTCATTTTATTTGGGTAGGAGACAACATGCTATTATTTACATTTCTTACTATGATGGCATTATTTTTACAATTAGAGTTCTGCTACTGTTATTTAAATTTCAAAAACTTTTCTTTTTATGGCTGAAAATTTCCTTACCTTTCATTAACAGCAGAAGTGTCCATTTGTCAATCTGCTACAGTATCTGTAAAAATTAAGAAATAAGATTTCAACATTTGTAGTGGAGGAACTAACCACAGACAATCTCAGGAAAATAACGTCTACCTCTTTGCATATTTATGGCACTGCAAATGGAAAGGCTACATATTAAATATTGAGCAGAACTGGAACATTTTCTGTAGTCCCATCGCTCAAGCTTCTGGAGGCTCAGACTCAAGTGCATGCAGACAAATTAAGTTTCTACTTCTTGCAGTGTGAGCTAAATCCTGACTGCTGCAAAATCTTGAAAAACTTTGTTACAAGGCAGGACAAATATTTGGTAGCACAGGCCCACTGAGAACATACAGCAAGGTGTCAGCTAAGGATCTGCCCTGACAACATATATTTGAAACTGTAATAAGTATTAGAAAAGTTTGGTTAGAATAAAACTAACTAGTCTAAATAATCACTTGTGCTGATTTCAGTTTTAATTTTGCAGCATCTCAATACCTTGAAGACATACATGGGGGCTGAATGTATAAATGAAAACTGTCAGGGAAATGACAAAAGAATTCAAGTACGTTTGTCTGCCAGAAATGCAGACTCTTTCTCATGCAGTCCTTTTGAGCTGAGCAGTCAAGAACAGAATCATTTCTGATATTTACCTTTTCAGCTGCCTAAACAGAATTGTGTGATGTTGGGAATACAGAAAACCCCAAGGTTGTTTAACTCCAGTTGTATGTGGTGACAGGCTTTGCTGTGCATTAGATTTCAGCTCTGGACTTCCCAATGGCTTTTGATCACATTGCATGGTACAATTACTGGTTACTTAATTTGGGGCCATACATACAAATTCTCTGAGATGAGTGTATGTCTTGCAAGCTCTCAACTCAACATGTAGGAGTGAGACATTGACTGATGGTGTCCTGATGTGGAAATGTAGAGGCTCTTACTGGAAATTTCTGAAAATATTTACTTTACAAAAAACCCCCCAAAAAATCCCAACAAAACCAAAGTGTTCTTGTATTTTGCATTCTCATACAATTCACCAAGATCACTTGGCTGGGGCTGGATGGATCAGCAGGAAAAGGTGGCACAGAGCAGTGCTCTGCCCATCCTCAGCCCTTAAAAACACTCTTGATGGTGGAGCCGAGAGATCTCCATAGCAGGTACTGCCCCTTATGTTTTAGTACCTCTTTCTTTTGTTCTAAATTATTGAATATTTTAAATATTTTTGTATTAATATTCCGTACCTGTGGTACTGGGGACAAAGTACTTGATAGACTCACCAGCCAGGTACCCAAGGAGTGCATGTTCCCTGCTTTGACTGACCTTTTCTGCTGAATCTTTGTACCATGATTTTCAAGGGACCACGTATTTTTACTTGTACCTGAAACACTTCAGATGAGTTATGGAGAGAAGGTCCACAGTGCTTTC